>PVHX01012859.1:21782-57442 GCA_004024805.1 Geosciurus inauris | reverse complement strand
GAGAGGGAGGAAAATAGTCATTTAAACATGCCACTTCCTTCCTCATTTTTACCCCACAGATATTAAGGTCTCGATTCCTGCTACTGTAGTTGTGGTTTTAACAACCAGAAAGCTGTGGGACCTTTTGGGGTTATCTTGAGAGGAAGACCCTGCAGACATTTTAGGCTGAAACTTGGATGGGGTGATCCATGGTATTTGCTAAGGGCTAACTATGGCTTTGGGGTTCCAAGCATTTTTCTCTCCACAAAGAAGGTTTGTACACTATGTTTTCCAGGTTAACTGCATGTGCAGTATGCAGAATGGTAGGCTTTTGTAGGAATGTTGTGTTATGTGGGATCCCAGTGTTCATATCTCAGCAAAGGCCAGCTGGCAAGATGCAATTGGGGGTGCTTGAAAGAAAAAGCAATTTTCTCCAGAGGGGGTAACACCAAGAGAAGGACACTAGCTTTGTAATCAGAAAAGCCTGGATTTGAATTTCATCTCAGCCACTTACTCTCTCCACCTCCACTTTTTTCATCAATAAATGGAGATGATAAAACTCTCTGCTAAGGGAATTTGGTAAGCTATACAATATATATAATCAGTATAATTTCTGGTATATCGTAAGTTGTAACATATTGCCCTTCTGTCCCAAGTGTCCCGACACTAATTTCTTTTCAATTTTTATTTATTTGCTATGCTGATCTCACTATGCTGCCCAGGCTAGTCTTGAAGTCCTGGGTTCAAGTTATCCTCTAGCCTTAGCCTCCCAAGTAGCTGGGACCACAGGTATGGGAACCACCATGCCTGGCTCAAAAATTAATTTTCAAATACTAAAAAAAAAAAAAAAAAAGTTTCCACTGGACTCCCAGCTTGTTGACATTCATGGAGAGAAAACTTTCAACTGTTGGCTGTCAAAGTGGCTGAGCTGATTTCAGGATAGTGACCGTGCCCCGTGATGTCCTCCTATTAAATGGAGCCCAGCAGTGTTAAGCAAGGACCCCATGCTGCTCTTCCAGACAGCAGGGGGAAAAAGCTTGCCTCCTTTTCTTTCCAGTGTATTTCCATCTTTATTGATAGACAAGGTAGTTTTAGCTGGGTCTAGACATGTCTGAACCACGCTAGATGCCCACAGGGCACCCTCTACACCCCAGCAACTAATTACTGCAGGATCCAGGGACTTTTCAGAGGACAACTTGTCCTAAGGAAAAGCAAAGTTGAAGGGGGCATTTGTCTCATTTGAGGACAACAAGTAAGAACAGAGGGAGGGTGGGAATGTTTCTGAGAACAGCTCTGCGCCCCTGTGGAGTCCTAGAGCAAGAAGCTGTAATAAGAAGAAGTGAAAATTGAATCCAAGGCTTTTCACTGAAATGTCCAGGGAACAGCAAGGGCCAGGCATTGGGGCTGGCTGCCAGGCTGTGAGGACGGCACTGGTGGCTTCGGAAGATGGTGCCCAGGTTCAGCTGCCTTGGCAACAGCACCCAATTCTAAGGTCATCATTAATTCACTGACATGTTCATTCATTCTTTCAACACATTTTTTAATTACCTGGTCGTGCCAGGTTGGACATGAGTGCTTTTTTGGTGAAGAAATCAGTGTCCTTGATACATATGAGTCTCCATGAAGCATTCCTAGGGATTGCTCTCCAAAACCATAGGAGGAAGGGGAGGGTGTAGATATGGGATCTGGAGCGCCCCAGAGCAGGAGCCAGGGAACAGTCAACTCCTGCCTGGTTACTATCTCTGCCAGACTATTGTTATCTGCTGGCTTGTGTGGTTTAGGAGCTGACCCGTGTTGCTTGTCTATAAAATGAATTGGCTAATTATATTGGTTCCTAAGATCTATGTTTTATTTCAACTTCTATAGATTGGAACTCCAAGTCTTTATAATAAGCAATAATGAATTATGAACCAGGCAGTTTAAAAACAGCTTATATTACCTTGTGATCCTGCTCTGGACTACCAGCTTCTGGAATGGTCCACATCCCTTGTTCCTTGCTTTTAACCCTCCTTGTGGTAGGATCGGGTGCTTCCTGGCTTCAGCCTCTTATTGCCACATGGATTCACAGGCTCAGAAATAATAGCTAATCTGAATTTCAAAGCAAATGCTTCTAGTTTTTAAGTATTGACAAATACTGTTAAAACCTTTTAAATTATTTAAACATCCTTCCTTTACCGAAAACTGCTCCCTCTTCCAAGTCTAGATCAACCAAATCCTGCTCCCCCTTCCAAATCTAGATTAAATGCCATCCTCCTACACTCTCTAGGTGGACACCATTTGCTTCAGAGTCCCCAGAACTGCACATTGACCTGTCATACCACTTTGAGCACCGATTTGAGTCAGGTATTGCCATCTTGTCTCTCCTGCTCAGGTGTGAGAGAACAGGGAGCTGTTCCATTCATCTGTCTCTGAGAGCTGGTCGTTTTTATGATGACATTAAAAAAAAAAAAGTCTTTTTCCTTCCCACAAGGAGCTTTTAGCTTGAATGTCGTAACTAACGCTGGACGTCTTGTTACAAAGCTCTTCCTGCCTGGGGAGAAACATTTTGCACTCAAAACTCATTAAAATGAGTGGGAAGACTAGGGGAAAGTAAGCCCCAGTTATTGAGCACAGGCTGTCCACTCATACCCCTGTGCCACACAGGGTTCTGGGGGCAGCACTGAGGGACCACAGCAGTGGCTGTCAAAGCGTAGGCCGCTGACTTCCCACCACAGTTGCCCTGGCTTTCTCTTTTTCTGTCCTTGCCCTCCTTTCTCTTCGAATTCTCATTTTCTTATTTCCCATTTTCTATCACCTCCTCGCTGGCCTTAAATCTCTCAGGCATTGCATGGCCCCCCTGGGGGTACTCAGCCCAGAAAATATTTTGATGTGATTTCTGAGCTCCAGCTGACCACATTGGGGCCCCCTCCTAACCCACAAGCAACTTCTCTGTGAAAGGCTTTGAGGTCCAAATTCTAGAGTAAGTACAAAAGGTCAGAATCAGGAGCCAAGACCTGCACTTGAAAAGGGAAAGGCCTGTATTTTAAGAGCCAGTTTGACCCAGAGGGATCATCTTTCTCTCCAGTCCTGCCTTGCCCAATGTCAGGCCTCCGGCATTGGTTATTCTAACCTTGGCATCCTGAATCTGAGCTCCTGTATTCCTGGTCTGGCTCTGTCCCAGGTTGTGGCGTTAGTTAAGACTAATGTTTAGGTGAAGACCAGCCTGAAACCCATTGCCAACACCAGGAGGTGCCTCTGCTTTGGTTTGGCATTTTCTGTCTGGGACTGTTCCCTGGTGTTTAAGCCCTTTATAGGACATAAACTTCTGCTCCTAAAACTAAGCACCATAATGAAGAGGTTAAGATTGAACCTAGGTGAGTTCTACCACTGAGCTACATACCTAGCCCTTTTAATATTTTCTTTTGAGACAGGGTCTAACTGAATTGCCCAGATTGGCCTCAAACTTGCAATCCTCCTGCCTCAACCTCCCAAGTAGCTGGGATCACAAGTGTATGCCACCATGCCTAGGATAATATCAGCTGTTATCATTATCTTTAGAGACATTTTCATTAATTTCTAAATAAGAAACAGATTTCTTACTGTTTCTTGAGATCTGAAAGTTTTTAAAAGATGCTTTTCATGGAAATCTTAGCACTGAAAATTCTGAATTTCCCACAGATGGATGACAGATGGAGGGTCTTGCCTGTGCAGGTGGCATTAGAGAGAAAAAGTTCATGGCTGCCTCCCCGGGCCTCTGGGAAGCCCACAGTGCTTCTGCTTGCTTCCACCTAGCTCAGGTGTTTTCTGTACCTTGTAGGTACAGCACAATGCTAGGAAACAAACTCAGCACCTGCTTACTTCTGGTACTTGCTGTGTTTTGCCTCCATCCTTCCCTTTCTGGTGATATAGCCCTTGAGAATCCTTGGGGACCCAACCCTTCACCCTACCCTCTGCTCTGGGTGGAGTTCCTATATCACCAAATGATGGCCATGTGACCAAATCTGGCCAATCACAGCCTTGTGTCTCCCTGGTCAGTGGAATCAGTTCAGAGAAGAACAGTCACCTGAGGTAGCTGATGTGGCTGCAGCCATCTTGCCACCATGTGGTGCCAAGACTGAAGGATAAGAAAGAACAGAGTCAAGAGCAGAGTCAGAGGAAGACCCGGTCCTAATGACATTGTTGGAGCCTTTAAATCCAGCTGTGCCTGGAGCCAGCCCCAGCCCCTGGGTCTTTCAGTGTCGTATGTTGATAAATTCCCTATTAGCTTTGTCAGTTTGGTTTGAATTTTCTGTGACTTTTAACCAAAAACATCCTGACTGAAGGTTGAAGCAGCTGAAGACAGCCTATTTTCAGACCCCATTTACTCATTAGTAGAGAGCAAGTTTCTGGGGTACTATGAGGCCATGGTACCATCGGTCCAGGGTCTTGGTAAGGCTCTGACAGCAGGTACCTGACATTACTGTGGGTACTCTGGCAGGGCTGTGTTAGCAGAGCAGTGATCAGGGACACAAAAAACTGTGGTCTTCCCGATATCTTCTATCCTTATATTCTGCTCTGATATTTCCATCTTCTATTGAAGGAGTTCAATTGCCGCCATTTTGGAGGACATGATGAACAATTACACTTCACTTTCAAAAAAATATCTGTCATCTACCTATCTATCTATCTTGTCATGGAAGAACCAAGATGGAGAAAAGTGTCAATACGATCCTACTGGGAGAAGGCAAGCTTCCAGGGCCAGTCATAATGAGCACCCCAGTTCCTTTTAGCTTTTCATCTGTGACAAATAGAAGTAGTCACTGCTGTTAACTAGGTTATTATTCCTCATTTCTTCCTTCCCACCAGCATACAATTGAAGACCTAGTTGTTATATGTATGAGTTGAATAAGGATAACTAGTAAAACAACGGGTCTCAAAATGTATGACTCAGCATAATTGAAGCTTACCTCTTGTTCCCATAATGGTACTAAGTTGCCAAGTGGTTAGCAGGGTGGGCTTCCTCGGTGCAGTCGCTCAGAGATTCGGGCTGATCTGCCATCTTCAGCATAGAGGTCCCCTCCTTTCCAGTCCGTTGCATGGGGAAAGGAGCATGAAGGAGCATTGTGTGGGCCAGACTTGAAGGTGATGCATGTGACTTTCAATCTCATTTTATTAACTAGAATTCAGATGGTGGCCATAGCTGACTCCAAGTGAATCTGTACATTGCCTGTGTACCCAGGAAAGAGGAAGAGGAAAACGGATTTGGTGAGTAACTAACAGTCTCTGCTATGCCAGATGATGTTTCTTTTCTGAATCTGACAGACACTTTGAGCTTGCAATTTCTTTTTAGTTTTCTCTTAAAGAATGCTAGCTAGATTTGGGGTGATAAGGCCCACCCTAGAGAAGCCCATTATTTCCTTTTTGTACATCCAGATGGATATTCAATGCAGATTTGTTGAATGGATAAGTAAATCCAAAAAGATAAAAAGAAAAGGAGCTTGTTAAAGGGACTATATTATTTATCAGATCAAGCAGTTTGCGTTGAAAATAACAACTAGAAATCTACCTTTCTGTGAACTTTTCCACAACTGGTTATTTTCTTTCATTATCTTAGTTTTGTTGGGTTTTTTTTGGGGGGGGAGCACTTTACCACTAAGTTACATCCCCAGTCCTTTTTAATTTTGAGGGGTTTAAATTTTGAGAACAGGTCCTGCTAAATTGCAGAGACTGGCCTTGAACTTGGTATCCTCCTGCCTCAGCCTCCCGAGTCACTGGGATTACAAGTGTGTACTACCACACCAGCACCATCTTAATTTTATAGATACGTAAATATTATAGAAAGAGTTAAAAGATGTAGAAACAGGTACAGATGCTCTTTCCCATTACACTCTTCTATTACCAAGTACCTCTCCACTGGGACATTCCGTTGCAGGTCTAAGGAAACAGTGCCCTTTATCTCTTGGTGCCTTCAGCACAGAAGAGCCCTGATCTCTCAGCTTCTTATTGTCCCCGGTAAGGCTGCTCGTCCCATGACTCCACTACACCACTTCTTTGTATTTACCCACAAGAATTACACCAGCATACTGTAGAGATACATGCGTACCCATGTTTATCGAAGCTCAATTCACCATAGCCAAGTTATAGAACCAGCCTAGGTGTCTATCATCCAATGAATGGGAAAAAAATATGCTATATACACACAAGGGAGT
The DNA here is from genome assembly GCA_004024805.1 of Geosciurus inauris. Lineage (NCBI taxonomy): Eukaryota > Metazoa > Chordata > Mammalia > Rodentia > Sciuridae > Geosciurus > Geosciurus inauris. Next base: position 51,296 of record PVHX01012859.1, on the reverse strand, counting down.
TTTATTCAGCCATAAAGAAGAATGAAATTATGTCCTTTGCAGGAAAATGGATGGAGCTGAGGAACATAATTTTGAGTGAAATAAGTTAGACTCAGAGAAGTGTATGTTTTTTCTCATATGTGGAAACTAGAGGGAAAAATGGGAAAAGGGGGAATGCCATGAAAGGGAGACCATCAGGGTAGAGGATGGGGATGAGGAGGAGAAAGGAGGAAGGGTGGCAGAGGTAAGAGAGAGTAAACTTGATCAAATTCTGGTGTTTATATATATGTATATATATATATTTATATGTGCCACAATGAAGCCTGACATTCTGTATATGCACCAATAAAAAATAAATTTATTTATCCATGTTTTTATTGGCACATTACTGTTGTACATAATGATGGAAAAAATAAATTTAAAGGCATTTTTAAAAGAAATGTGTTTAATTTCCAAATTTAAAAAAAGAAAGAAAGAAAAAGAAAATCTTCCTGTAGGCTTTTCAATAGCATGGTCTCCCCTTGCAACATTGGCATCTTAACTTCTCATTTTAAAACACTTGCTTATGTGCTTTTTGAACTGTTTTTATAGCCAGGATCATATTCAGTCCTCACAACACCTGTGAAGGGGATATTATGACGTTGTCATGGCCAGTACCTGCAAGGGCAGCTGGTTCACACACCAAGGTGGCCATTGAGCTAGCGCTAACCCGGGTCCTCTGCCTGCCTACTAGACCATTGCCCAGACCAGGGAGCTGTGCTACTATCAGATCCCCACCCCCACCCCCACTCAGTCCTTACTCCTCTTTTCTATTCTAAGTCAGAAACAGGAAAAGAAAAAGACCACACACACAAAAAAAATCAAGATCAAGCTATCCCTTTTGTCGTCTATGTAAGACAGCATCTATAGCCAACCTGGAAAGCAGTCCCCACCAAGAGATCAGGAGTTTGTCCACTCAACCTCCTGCCTACCTTATTTATCAACAAGGAATTCACGTGCCTTCTCCTTATGGTAAGCTCAGAGGCTTTCTGTTGTTACAGGCTGGCTCTCACAGAGCAGACCCATTTCCCTCTAAACATTTAGCAATGTCTTCTGAATAGAGCAGAACAGGGTTTTGATTTGATTTGTTTTTTAAATTACACAGTGGCTTCCTCACCTCCATGATCACAAGTCACTTGTTGGCCCTGTTTCACTAGGGGCTTACAGAGAGAAACGGGGTGATTTCAACATAATGATCCAAATAAAAAAGAAAGAGAAATGCACCCTGAGCCACAGCGCCCACAGCACTGCATATAACTGGTTTATGTTTAGCAGCGACCACAGCAAGTTTCTCTGATTTGTGAGCACAAAAATAAAGCATTTTTCCTGTGGATTATTTCAAACCTGCACTTTTTTTTTTTTTTTTTTTTGCTGTAGCCAGATTTGCCTTGACCCCAGGGGTGAACCTTTAGAGAGCAATGCCTCTTACCAGCAATTCCCATGACGCTATTAATCGTGTTGTAAGGCCAACAATTAATTATAACAATGAGAAAGACATTATTCATCCAGACCTCCCTTCCTGCTCTTAAATTCATATAACTCCCTGATACCTGGACAGTTGTTGATGTGTGTTTCTGTGTGTGTGTGTGTGGGTGTGTGCATGTGTGCATGTGTGTGTGTGTGCGCGTGCGCGCGTGTGTGTAGCATGCATGCACCCAAAATAACCCAATTAAAATGGAGCATAAAATACCCAAGTGAAAAACTGAAAGGAAAAACATCAAAATAATGAAAGTAGCTATATAAAAGTGGTGCTATTAATGAATGATGTGTCTTTTACTGTACTCTCTTTGTCTAAAATAATTGCATTGTGGTTTTATTAATTAAATAATTAGAATTAATATTATTTATTTTAGATTCATTCAGCGCACACACAAAAATATTCAAGCACTTTATTGTTCCTTCCATGTTAATTGAGTATCTACTATACACCATGGTCTGCATGGTAAGGGTGCAGGATGAATAAGACACAGTTCCCTCTCCTATGAGGGTTCTACTCAAATAGAGGAAACAGGTCACAAACAGTGATTATATGGACTAATTAAGTAATGTAGTCAACATATATTTACTGAGAATCTACTATGTGCCCAAAATGTCTTTGGGATGGTGGTTCAGCAATGAACAAAGCAGGCAAACTTCTTTGCCTTCGTGGAGTTTGTCTTCTAACACATAAAGCTATTGCTGATTCTCAATTAGAATGAAGACCATGAAAGAAAAGTGCTTGGCGACCTGACCTAGTCAGAAAGATCAGAAGGAATTCCCCATGGAAGCTACAACAATTTCTAAGTGCCTCAGATAACACAGGACTTGGTTTTGCTGTCCAGCCCTGAGAGCTCTCCTGGATGTGGCAAAAGTTCCAATGTGACTGAATTCTGGGGGATGCTCCCTGCTGATGTCTGTCTTGGTTCTGTCTGCTGCAGAGGATGGAAGAGCTGCCCCAGGGGACATGTGGCCTCCAGGTCTTGGGCTGGCGTTGCACAGGGGGATTTTGGAACCGAGCTTCCATTAATAGTCTGTCCATTTTTGCCACAGTGCATTGTTTCTGGGAAGTCCTGATACAGAAACCAGCAAGGCCATTCTTCCCTGGCAGCGCAGACAGTAACTAATGGGCCTTCCTTCCGCAGACGGGAAAACTGGAGCAGGGAAGACAAATCCAGCCTGAGCCTGGAGGCCCCTGCTTCGCTGGTCAGGAGCAACTCGATTTCTCTGCTTTGCCCCTCAGAGCACAGAGCTCCGGGTCACCAACCTGAACCACTTAATGCACATCACGCCTGGGTCTACTTGGAAATGGCTGAAGGCGCTTAAATGGAACTCCCAACCTTTGTCCTCAGCCCCGAAACCACAGGTAAGTATTTCGGTCTGTGTTGTATCGATCATGCCTCCCACCGGCACCAGGAAAAATGCTGCGAAGCAAGTCAACTTTGCAGTGACAAGGGAAGTCATTCTCCTAATCCGCTCTCGCTGGACAATCAGGTTGACAAAAACCATTAAGTTTTCTGAGATTAGAAATTCACTGTCAGAGGGAGCCGTGTAGAGAGTTTTCCACTCCATTACACCCAGGACAATAACCAGAGGCCAAGTGACAGGAAAAGGCTGGGACTTTTTCAAGTTTCCTGTGTCCTTGGGTAGAAGGAAATAAACTCACAAGTGTCTTTTTTTGTAGGACAGGGGATATATATGATCTCATTAATCAATGCAACAACTGGTGAGGTGGGGTCTATTTATTGCTTTTGACAGTAGAATAAACTGGGGCTCAGCAAGATCAAGGCTGAGATCGCCCTAGCTACTTTGTGGAAGACAGGGCTGAGAATCAGTCACTGGACTGGAGGGGCCTACAGGCTAATCACCTGCTTTCTTCTAGGCAGACTCACACTTTAACTGCCCTTGAACCTGCTGCCCTTTAAAAGAGTCTGTAATTCTGTAGCAAGTAGAAGCTGGCTGGGGAAGTGATTGAGACCACAGCTGTGATGACTGCCAGATTTCTCTGCCGCCTGCTGTGTGACTTTGAGCAAGTTCCTACACCTCTCTGAGCTTCCTCCTACTTCTCTTACTCATGAAGTGATAATAACCTAAAACATAAGAGCTCTGAGAATTAAATGAGATCACACATGTAGAGCATTTATCATACTGGCAGATGGCAGGTACTTTGAAAAAAAAAAAGGAGTCAGTTGGTAATAGGAAGTGGCTTTGTTGCTCATATTTTTACCATAAACTTATATAACCATATAACTGAATGTTTGGAAAATACAAAAAAAGAAAAACATCACTTATTTTCATAACAACTATTATCATTATGCTATATTTCTTCCAGTATTTTTCCCAGTAAATCTGTTTTTCCACAGATAAAATTATTTTTTCTGTGTAGCATAGCATTCTGCTCTTTTTCACTCTGCATTAGATTAAAATCACTTATTCAGGTTGCTTCAATTTTTATCTTAATAGCTGTACAATATTTCATCCTGTGGCTATTCCATAATTTGCTTCTCTACCTCCCATTGCCTGACATTTCAACTGTTTCAAATAAGTTCCCCTATTATAAGTAATGCCGGGATGAACACTTTAGTGCACTGGTGTTTGTACATACCTCTATCTGAACACGTAGCACACTGGATTGGAATGATTTGTTTCAATGCTGCCTTCTCTAAGAGACTGGAAGCTTCTGGAAGTCAGGAGTAGGTTTCCTTATCATTGTACCTCCAACATTGAGCACAGACCTGCCCCAGAGCCTGAGAGTTGGTTGAGTCAAACATTTTCCCCATTTTGAATATTGACTTTGGATATGTCACTCAGATGGGTTCCCAGAAATAGGATTACTGAATTAAAATATATAGTCTTTGGGAAGTGTTGCCAAATTGCTTTTCAAAGGGGTTGTATGAATTGACCCTGCCACCAGTCAGGAGTGACTTTTCATGTTCTTTGTGAAGAAACTAAAGGGGAAAAGCTTCCAGGACCAAAAAAAGAAAAAGCAAAAAACAAAACAAAACAAAACAAAAACCTCAAACACTGTTGAAGAAGAGAACAAGGTGAGAAGACTTGCTTTACCACATTTAAATGCATATAAATCCATCATCATTAAGTGTATGTCATATTAGCACAAAGACAGAGAAACCAACATGATAGAGCAGAGAGCCCAGATATAGACCTAAACATATACCAATATTTGCTTTATGACAAAAATAACCCTATAGAACAGTGGGGAAGGGATGGTCTTTTAATAAATGGTGTTGGAAAAATTAAGTATCCATAAAATAGAATTGGACCCCTACCATACACCATGCACAAAAATCAACTCCAGGTGACCTAACCCCTAAGTGTGAAAGGTAGAATAACAAAGCTAATAAAAGATAATATAGAGCTGGGCGCTATGGCACATACCTGTAATCCCAGTGACTCCGGAGGCTGAGGCAGGAAGACGGCAAGTTCAAAGCCAGCCTCAGCAACTTTGAGACTAAGCAACTTATCAAGACTCTGTCTCTAAATAAAATATAAAAAGGGCTGGGGATGTGACTCAGTGGTTAAGTGCCCCTGGGTTTAATCCCTGGTACAAAACAAACAAACAAAAAACCTTTAAAATGTGCTTAACATCTATTAGAAACTGGAAAAATGTAAACTAAAACCACAATGGGATAGCACTGCATGAAAAATAGAATATATAAAATTTAAGATCTGACAAAACAAAGTGTTGGTAAGAAGGTGGAGTAACAGGAGCTTCACCCACTGCTGATGGGAAGAAATGTGAAGTGGTACAGTCACCTTGAAAAACTGATATTATCTGTGAAAGGTGTCACAAATGCATACCCCATGGCACAATGATACTACTAAGCCTATGTTCTAAATCAAGCACCAGAAAACGTTTTCTATGAAAAATCAAAAGATGAGTATTTTAGGTTTTGCAGGTCACAATTTCTCTTGGAAGCAGCCAGAGAGAATACATTTAAAAAAAAAATTGTCATGGTTGTGTGCCACTAAAACTTAGTTGACACAGAAATTTGAATTTCATCTAATTTTCATGTGTCGTGAAATATTATTGTACTTTGGATTTTTTCCCAATAATTTAAAATATAGAATCCTTACCAGCTGGCACAGTGGCACATGCCTGTAATCCCAGCAGCTGGGGACGCTAAGGCAGGAGGATCACGAGTTCAAAACCAGCCACAGCAACTTAGCAAGACACTGTCTCATAATAAAATATAAAAAGGGCTGGGGATGTGGCTCATTGGTTAAGCACTCCTGTGTTCAATCTCTGGTATCACACACACAAAAAAAAGTAAAAACCTTTCTTAGCTCATGGAAAATCTAAAGCCAGGGTTGAGCCTGGTGAGCCAGGGTTGGCCTGTGGGCTGCAGATTGCCACCCCTGTCCTATAGTGCTGCCACAGAAGAGAAAATGCCCCAGTGTCCAGGAACAGCAAAATGCCCAAAGCAGTAAAATAGAAATATAGAATAATATTCAGTAATAAAAATAAATAAACAAGAGCCTATGCAATATAGATAAATATTTAAAAGATAATATTGCTGCTGGTCCAGGGATCAGTAGCAACAATGATCGCCGAATAATTTTTTGGAAATGAAAATTTCTGGGTTCTACCCTAGACTTACTGAATCAGAATCTCAAGGCAAAGGACCAGGAATGTGTGTTTCTGCAAGTTTGCTGGCTATTTTCATGCACACTGAAGTCTGAGAATCACAGCTGCAGAGAAACTCATAAATATGTACACAAGAGTATATGTCCACAAATGTTCCTAACAGCATTATTTGTAATAAACCTAAACAGAAAACACCCCAAATGTCCAGGAACAGTAAAATGTCCAAAGCAATAAAATAGATAAATAGAATAATATTCAGTAATAAAATGAATAAACTAGAGCCTTATGCAATGTGGATAAATATTTAAGAGATAATATGGAGCACAAAGAAATCAAGGTACAAAAGCATTGTGGACTTAAAGATTCTGTACAATATAAATTTCAAAAGTAGACAAACTGGGGGGCTGGGATTGTGGCTCAGCGGTAGAGCGCTTGCCTCGCATGCGTGAGGCCCTGGGTTCGATCCTCAGCACCACGTACAAAGCAATAAAATAAAGACATTGTGTCCATCTACAACTAAAAAAATATTAAAAAAAAAAAAAAAGTAGACAAACTGGGACTGGGGTTATGGTGCAGTGGCAGTGTGCTCGCCTAGCACACGTGAGGCACTGGGTTCGATCCTCAGCACCATATAAAAATAAAATAAAGATATTCTGTACACCTACAACTAAAAAATAAATGTTTTTAAAAAAGTAGACAAACTGAACTTATCATTTGGGGATGAATACTTCAGTAACAAAACAAAAAGAGAGAAAAAATAAGTTATCCTCATTAAAATTAGAATCATTACCTTTGAAGAAAAGAGGGCTGTGTTTAGAGGGGAACATGGAGACTTCACAGAGCCAGCAATGTCCTATTTCTTGACCTGAGTGATTGTTATGTGCCTATTCACTTTATTATAATTTGTTAAAGTGTACGGCTCTGTTTTACGCATTTTTGTATGTGTGATATATTTCACAATAAAAAATTTAAAAGAAAAAATATATATAACTGCCAGGAGTGGCAACTTTTTGAGCTAGCCCTGCTTGTGGAACCTGCCAGATCCACTTCACACCTTGACTTCCTGCTTGGCTGATTCCCCATAGCCCACCCAACTGCAAGTTGCAAATTTATAGGCCAACTGAGCCCAGATGGTTTCCTGCGATAGCTGCTAGGGGCACAATAATGAATACGCGTCTCCCCGCACGTTCCTGAATGCGTTTTGGCAGGATTTTTACTGCGGGCGGTAAAACCTTGTTACAAAGTCCCTTGCTGTCTCAGGGGCTCGGCCACACTGCAGTTGAGCCACACTGCCTCTTGTTACTGGCAGCCTGTCATCCTTGTCCCACATAGCATCCTCGAGAGCTGGCTTTTGCTCCACTGTCCTAGGAGGCTGTTTGATTGATTGTTACTAATAATCATTGCATTTCAGAAACCCCGATTCCTGTCCTCACAGCTGGAACTTCCTCTTTGCACTAATTGGAAAAACATCCTCCGGGAAATGGGGCATTTTTATTGAGTCAGTCTTTGGCGATGACTGCATCAACTGGCAAGATGAAGTTTAGAGCAGGATGGAGGCTCTGAAACCCTCCTGGTGCTCTAGTCCCAGACCTGAGTCCAGGAAGCCAGGCTGACCCTCATTAGGAAAAACTAAGGGTCACATTAGGGAGGAGCTAACAAGAGAGGCTCAAGTCAACCCAGGAGTCAAAGAACCATCCTGGCTAATGGTTTCCCAATTGGCTTCTCCTTCTTCCTTATTAACAGTAGCTTTGAATATTAGATGCATAATTAAGACCACATTTCCCAGCCTTCCTTGCAGTTAGGTATGGTCGTGTGACTAACCTCTGACTAATGACAATGCAAGCAGAAATGGTGTATGGAACTTCCAGGAAGAGTCCTTAAAGAAAGGACCCATGTCCTTCTCCCTTCTTTTCCTTGCTGTTGGTTGGAATGTGATTGGAGCTTTAGCAGCCATTTTGAAATGTGAGGTAAATTTGGAAATGGCATCCATGCCAATGGATAGCAAAATGCCATAGTAGCTCTGTGCTAACTTCCTGAACCTTTGCAAAAGAGAATCTTCTACCTTGTTTAAGCCACTGCTTTGGGGCATTCTCTGTCACTTTTAGTTGAATCCAATCTCAACTGATACAGCTTTTTTTTTTTCCTTCCTGCACTGGGATTGAACCAGGTACCTCATGCATATTAGGCAAACACTTTATCTCTGAGTTATTTCCCCATCCCTTTTTTCAAAAGTATTTTTATTTTGAGATGGGGTTTCAATGAAGTTGCCCAAGCTGGCATTGAACTTCCAATCCTCCCAACCTCAGCCTCTCAAGTAGCTCTGATTAAAGGCATGTATCACAGTTCCTGGCTATTACAAACATTTTTTATAAGAATAAAGAAGTAGAAACCACCTCAGTGGTCCACAAGAAAGGACAGATTAAATTTCTTCACTCGTCTGCTTATGCATTCATTAAATTTTTAAAGAGTACCTACCACGTGCTTTGCTGTGATCTAGACTCTGATCTATTGGAGATATAGGGGTAAAAGACATCTTGCCTGTACCCTCAAGAACTGAGAGGAGGCAGGAGGCATAAATAAGTGGACACCTACAATGTAGCGTAATTAGTGGAACCATAGAAGCTGAGTAGTTAAAAAATATTTTAATGAGATAGGGAAAATGTGGGTGGCATATTGCTGAAAACAGTGGGTTATTAAAGATCATGCACAGCAAATCCAATTTGTAAAACAGCATATATATGATTTGTAGGGAGAAGAAAGCTGAACAGATGTACACTTTGCCTGAACACCTTGCATGGCACTAGCATTTGGTAGGTGAACAATGAATGGTTCATGAATAAAATAATCTGCTTCAGGATGGAGGGCTATTTATTATCTATATTTTCTATACTTCCCAAAAGTTCCCCAATAAGTATGTATTACTTTTTAATAAGGAAAAAATATCACCATTGGGAAACTGCGTGAAGGATGGGGTTGAGGATCAAGGCAGAGTACTCAGGGTAGTGGTTTTCATTAGAATGCCATCTAAGTGGTGCTAACCAGTCCCAAAAAAGAAACTCAAGGCTGAGGTGTGAGTTTTAGCCTCTCCCTGGGGGCGGGCAACTGCAAAGGTCTGGTTGCCCACCCCATGCAGGGTCTGGAAGCAGGCAGGGAAGTTTGCCATGGGCTTTGTTCTGTATTTTTAGTGGGGCAGGGCACACTGCAGCCAAGTTATTAAGCACTAGCGCTATCATTTCACTTCCCATGGCTCCTCTCTCCGCTGGGCCCCCGGCCCCACCATTAAGGCAGCTGTTGTTGTTTTGTGGAGGCTAATTAACTCCACACTGCATGAAGCCAGACACTAATTGGCCCACTCACTTAATCAACTTTAATGTCTCTGTTCTGTTGGACTCGGCTGCCGCTTTCTGTTCCCCTGATCACCAACAAATGCAATTCCAGGGGAGCAGCAGCAACAGCCCCCAGTGGGCACAGGCAGCCCTAGTCTCGTCACCTCTTATGAGGTGGAAGCGAGGCCATTTTGACTCTTCCTGAGCTCAGTGGACAAACCCTTACGTTCATGTTCACCAGAGCATCTTGGGACCTGCGCTTATTGCTTCTCTTCCAAGCATTGCATGATGATCTGAGTCATCAGATGGTTGGTTCCTTCAGAGAACTGGCCTCATCTCTGTCTTTGCTGATACATATTTAAGGCTCTAAAAATCTAACTAACTTATATAACTACTACAACTACCTTTTATCCTGTGGGTTTTTTCTCTGCAGCAGATACGGGTCAAGCTCTTTCTGATGCAATGTGAACACAGTGTTGCACAGGGTAGCAACTAAAGTATCCTATTTGTCAGAAGAAGATGCTAGGAATAAAAAATTTATATCTGTAATTAAAATGATATGCATTTTCCTGTAAGATTAGGATCAAGAAGTATTATAATCTCCATTTTGGAGGAGAGATGAAGGTTATCATGGAGAAGAATGACTTCCCAATGGTCATAGAGCATGCCAGATAGCCCACCGTTCAAATCCTAATCCCTAGGACCTTGGAAATGTTGTCTTACATGGCAAAATGACTTGCTGGTGTGATTGAATTAGGATATGGAGATGGAAAAATTGCCCTGTGTTATATAGGTGGGCCCAGTGTAATTACAAAGTCCTTATAAGGGGAAGACAAGAGAATTAGAGTCAGAGAGAGATATTGGGACTGAAGTAGAAGTCAGATAGAAGGGCTGGGGTTGTGGCTCAATGGTGGAGCACCTGCCTGGCATGTGTGAGGCACTGAGTTCCATTCTCAGCAGCACATTTAAATAAAATAAAGGTCCACTGGGGAAATAAAAAAAAAAGAAGTCAGATAGAAGTGCTCAGCTGCTGGCTTTGAAGATAAAGAAAGGGGCCACAAGCCCAGATATGTAAGCAGCTTTTAGAAGCTGGAAAGCATAAGAGAACAGATCTCCTCCTGAAGTCTCTAGAAGGAACATAGCACTGATCACACTTTGATTTTAGATTTCTGATTTTCAGAAATGTAAGCCAATGAATTCATAATATTTCAAGCCACTAGATTTGTGGTAATTTGTTATAGCAGCCATATGAAACTAATACTGATTTTGTTACAGAAAAAATAGAAAATGAACATACTGTAAATAGAAGAGTTAAAGGACTTGAATTCTAGGTATCATGACATGAAATTTATTTTTGCCTGAATTGACAAGATTTTCTCATACTTAATCAGTCCATGGTGATTTTGAATTTTAGCTCCCATAAGATGAGGGTAACTGCAGGTTGAGCTGGAGCCTGGCTTCTCCTCCCAGCCAGCACACCAAATGCTTTCTTCCAACTTATTCCAGACTTATTAACCTTCTTTGGTTTCCCTGTTTCCCTCAGGCATCTAAAACCCAACCTCACAATACAATAATCTGAGAAAACCAGGGCTCTGTCACTATCTGAAGATCCATTTGGACTCTCAGAACAGAGTGAATCACAGAGTTTGTGGGAGTTGGGTGTTTGGAAGAGTTGAGCATTTGGATTCTACCCACCTCTTATGGTTTGGATATGAGGTGTCCCCCAGAAGCTCTTATGTTAATGTGGGAATATTCAGAAGTGAAATGGATTGTGAGAGTTGTAACCTTATCAGTCCGAGCTAGTTTGAATGCACTGATGGTGGTAACCGTTGGTAAGTGGGGCATGGGTAGAGGAAGTGGGTCACTGGGGACTGCCATGGAAGGGCTCATCTTCCCTGGGATCCCTACCCCTCTCTCTGCTTCCTGATTACCAGGAAGTGAGCCCCTTTCCTCAACCCTGCCCTTCGGCCATAATGTCCTGCCTCACCTTGGAACCAGAGCAATGGACTTGGCCATCTATGAATGGGACTTTTAAAACTGGGAGCCCCAAAGAAACTCCCTCCTCTGCATTTTTCTTGTCAGGTATCTTGGTCACAGCAATACAAAGCTAACTAAAACACCACCTCTACTTATTTAAAACATGCCTCCATTTCATCTTCTATTGTGAGAATGAACCAAGGTAACCCACTTCTCATAGCATAATATTTGCTGTGATAAATATACAGCAGGTATTGGTAATAATAACACTGACTAAAGTCAAGCTCCTGGTTCACGGAAGCTCCAGGCCCACTCCTCAGGGGATTAAAGATCTAAAGCAGTGGTTCTAAATTTTGTTTTGTTTTGTTTTTATTGTAAGTAGTGCGCAGTTTTTGTTCTTATTGTTGCTGCTGCTGGTTTTTTATTTTTTTGGGGGGGGGATGCACTGGGGATTAAACAAGGGACGCTCAACAACTGAGCCACATCCCCAGCCCTTTTTACATTTTATTTTGAGACAAGTTCTCAGTAAATTGTTTAGAGCCTCACTAAGTTGCTGAGGCTGGTATCAAACTTTTGATCCTCCTGCCTCAGCCTCCTGAGTCACTGGGATTACAGGTATGTGCCACCATGCTGGACAGGTGGTGCTTTTTTGGTATTATCTTTGGCACTGGAAATTGAGCCCAGAGTGCTCTATGAATCTCCAGCCCTTTTATTTTTTGAGACAGGTTCTAAGTTGCCACTGCTGGCCTCCAACTTGCAATCCTCCTGCCTCAGCCTCCTGAGTTGCTGGGATTATAAGTGTGCACCACCATGCCTGGCAGTGGTCCTCAAATTGTAGCACACTCAAGATTCACCTGTTAAGGACTGAGATTCACTTCCAGAATTTATGATTTCAAAAGTCTGTTGTGGAACCCAAGTGTTTGCCTGCCTGATACATTCAAAGGTGCTACCTCTGGGTGTGGTCCCTCCTCCCAAAATTCATGTATTTGATGCTTGTTCCTCAGGGTTGTCATGTAGAGGTGATGGGACTTCTAAGGGATAGAGTCCAGTGAGAGTTCATTGGGGAAGCTTCTCTCATAAGGAATTAAGATAGATCTCCTGGAACCCCTGAGTTAGTTCTCTCAAGAGCAAGTTGTTGTAAAATCTTGAATCTGACTCCTGAATTGCTCTCTTTGGGCTTCCTGTCTGGTGATGTGATCTCTCCATCTTGCACATGCTCCCACCGTTGTGATCCCATCTGCCCTGTGGCCTTCACCCTAGCTGTACTGATGCCTTGTGCTATGTCCTTGGACTCAAAGAACTCTGAGCTAAATAACTCTCCCCCTCTTTTTTTTTTTTACAAAGTAGCCTGCCTTCAGTATTTTGTTATGGTAACAGAAAGCAGACTAATACACCAGGCAATGAGGATTCAACTGCCCCAGGGACCACACTTTGGGAACCACTGATTTAGAGCTCAAAGATGATGCCTTCTTTGCTATTTTGCCCTAGTGCCGAGCACAGTGTTTGATATATAACAGGTACTCAACAAATATTTGTGGAATGAGTATTTCGCCACCCCCAGCCCTGTCTCCCTGAGGCTTTAAATGTCGGGAAGCTGCCCTTCACCATAAAAGAATTCCATTCTCTATCTTTTTTATCGCCATCATATTTACTACAACTTGGCGCCGACAATCTCCTCTTCATAGACTCCCTGTTTTCCCCTTGAATACCCTCCATTTCCCCAGTGAGTGTCTCTCCCCTGGATCTCAACCTTTTCCATTAACTCCATGCACTGCACAGTCTGTTCCAGGACATCAAACTTTAATTTAAACAGAAAATAATCAATAAGCTTAGCAAATTGCCCATGGCAACCTCTGCTGAGTGAATCAAAGGGTTTTATAGGTAATTTAAAGGGTGTCTTCACTCATCCCTCAAGGTAAAGCTTAGCACATTGACAAGAGCCCTTTTCCACCCTGGCCCAGGAAGCCCTGGAAGGAAACAGAAGAAAAAGGACTTAGGTCCTTGGGCTGGGGGAGGGTGGGCCAGGAAAGAAAGCCCTGTCTTTTAGGATTAAAAGCTTCTAAGAAAAAAAAAGCACTTGACATTCAATATTGAACCCTATGTGAGTTTTTTATTTTTTGTTACAAGCAAAAGAGACAGACTCCAGATAACTTCAGAAAATAAAAGTAATGTCACACTATAGGATGTAATTGAAGAAAAAAAGTTTATAAATAGCTGGGTCTCAGAAATATTAGAAACCAGGATCACTCTCATAGGCATTATTGAGGGATGCATGCATACGAATTTCTGTCTCTTATCTTTTGATTCAGGATTCATAGTCCAAGTGACCATCTGCCCATGCAAAAGTGTCCAACCAAGAATGTAAAAAAAGTAAGTGGAGAGGGAGAACTAGTTCCCCAAAAGAATATCAAGGTGTGGAGTTATAGAATAAAATGGTAAAGTTGGGCCATCAAAAGCATGTTTCTATTATAGAATATTTCTGGTGGTTGTGAGTAACTTTTTCCAAATGAGAGTGCCCAACCTATGAGGATTTGTGAGATCCTGGGGCCTGTGGAGACTTTGAAGGGCCATCAAGCACACAGCCTGGTTATCTGCCCATGCCAGATAAATGTCTATCATTTTCTGAGACTCTCTTCAGCCTCCTTTGAAGAGATTGTCCAACTTTTAAATTCTTGCAGACCAACCATTCTTCTCTCTATCTAGCGTGATATTTAAAATTTCCAAAACTGGTTTCCAGTAGGCCTGGCTAATCAAAATGATCAAAGCTGTAAAGAACCCATAAAACCAGACTGGGACACACTAGCTTTGTCTATTTTCTGTTGCCTCAACTTAATTCCACAGACTGGCTAATTTATAACAAAGAAGAAGTTTATTGGGCTCAAAGTTCTGAAATGTGAAAAGTTCAAGATCAGGTGACTATATCTAGCAAGATCCTTCTTGCTGGTGAGTCCCAAGATGGCTCATGGCATCACATATGCAAGAGGGACTGAGCATGTCAGTTCAGGTCTCTCCTGCCCTTCTTAAAAAGCCACAGTCCCAGGGGCTGGGGCTGTAGCTCAATGGTAGAGCACTTGCTTTGCAGGTGTGAGGCACTGGGTTCAATCCTCAGCACCACATAAAAATATATAAATAAAGCTATTGTGTCCATGTACAACTAAAAATATATATTTTTTAAAAAAGCCACAATCCCATTGAATTGAAGCCCCACTCTTATGGCCTCATTTAACTTTCATTACTTCCCCAAATACCAGAGTCCGATTAAGTTTCCACCCTCCTAATAACCCACAATGAAGACTAAATGTCAACATGAGTTTTGGTGGGGACATTCAAACCATAGCACCAGCTGACCTTCAGTTTGGTGTCTCCTCAACTTAAGTGGGGCATTGAAAACCTGTTCCTTCTGATCTCCACAGCAGATGCCTAGAATAGCTCCTCAGTCCTCCAGGGAAATACTGGGTTCTTCTTTCCTGATCCAGAGCTTTAAAGTCTCCTAAGGAAATGCCATGTGATCTGCTACTTTCTTCCACCTGTTGGTTTCTGGAGTCACACTGCCTGGTTTGAAACGCAGCTCTGTTACATACCACCTCTGTGATCAAGTGATTTACCCCCAATGAGCCTACCTTTGCAGTTTTAAAAAGGAGATGATTAGGAGCTGAGGTTGTGGCTCAGTGGCAGAGCGCTTGCCTCCCATGTGTGAGGCACTGGGTTTGATCCTCAGCACCACATAAAAATAAATAAACAAAATAAGGACACTGTATTCATGCATAACTAAAAAATAGTTTTTTAAAAAAGGAGATGATAATAGGCCTGCTTCATAAAGGTTGTCGTAAGAATTAACTGAATTAAAACTTAAAAGGTCATAGTTGAGTCGGGCACGTGGCACACACATGTAATCTCAGCAGCTCAAGAGGTTGAGGAAGGAGGATCACAAGTTTGAGGCCAGCCTCAGCAATTTCACAAGGCCCTGAGCAACTTAGGGAGACCCTGTCTCAAAAGAAAAAATAAAAAGGGTCAGGATGTGGCTCAGTGGCTAAGCACTCCTGGGTTTAATCCCTGGTACCAAAAAAAAAAAAAAAAGATCAAAGTTGACATTCAGTGAATGCTAACTATTGTTACTAATACTATTAACATTTATCTTCTGAAAACATGGAAAATATAGAGTCTCAGAACCAAAAAGAATCAGGGTCCTCAAGAAAATTGGTGTTGAAAGATTCTTTGGAAATGAATGTGTTTAATCCCTTCCTTGGATAGAAGGGACACTGAGGCCCTGGGCAATGGGTCACTTGCCTAAGGCCATACAGCCAGGTAGTGGAGCACCTTGACTTTGAGCCAGCCTGCTGCATTGAATGAGCAGCATGTGTGCATACAGTGCTCTGTCAGCCCAATGCATAGACCAAGAAGGTCAGTCCCTACAAGGTGGTGTTGGCAGTCTGGGGGTCCTGATAATGGAACCCACCTAGACACTGGCTGTGCTTTGCACCCCACTATCCCAGCATCCCCTGCCACCCCTAAGAGAGGTGATGGGGAAGGCAAGGTGGGCAGTGAGAGACCTCAAAATTAGAATCAGAGAACCTGACTGCTAATCCTAATCTAGCTTTCTGCCAGCCTCATCCTCTTGGGCACAACTAGCATTTCTGGCCACCTTTATTCATCTCAATTTTTTCAGTACCCTATCATCTTATCGAATTCCACTCCACCTTGCAAGATTAAGTATTATTAGTTCATTTGGAAAATGAGAAGGATGTTTAAGTGAGTCAGCTTTAACCCATGGTATAAAACTTTTTATTATGGGGGCTGTCACGTGGAGGAGGCAGAGCAGACCCACCCTGCAGGCAGGGAGGAGGAGGCCAACTGTGCCCTGGCACCGCCCCCCCCCATCTACCAACCAGTGGCTGTCCCTGCCTACATCCATCTAGCCAACAGCCAGGACCAGGAAGATCATCCCTGAGGTCCTTGCAGGCCTGGTTACACCAGAGGCGAGGTATTGGAACTTGCAAGGACACTACAAGATTATAGGGTAGAAACTATAACACCTCATATCAGCACTGCCAGAGAGGAAGACACATGAACAACATGAAAAAGCAAGGGAAGAAAATGCCCCAAACAAACCAAGATGCTACAACAATAGAATCCATTGACAGCACAGGAGATAAAATGTCAAGAGAAGGAGTTCAGAACATACATAATTAAAATGATCTGTGAAGCACAGAATAATATAAGAGAGCAAATATAGGCAACCATTGATCACTCCAACAAAGAGATAAGAAAGCAAATACAGGGAGCAAAAGATTACTTTAAGAAAGAGATACAGACTTTGAAAAAGAACCAAGCAGAAATCCTTGAGATGAAGGAAACAATAAACCAAATAAAAAATTCAATAGAAAGCATCACCAACAGACCAGAGAATTTGGAAGACAGAACCTCAGGCAATGAAGACAAAATATATCATCTTGAAAATAAAGTTGACCACACAATGAAGATGGTAAGAAACCATGAACAGAACATCCAGGAATTATGGGATAACATGAAAAGACCAAATATAAGAATTATTGGGATAGAGGAAGGCACAGAGGTACAAACCAAGGGAATGCACAATCTCTTCAATAAAATAATATCAGAGAATTTCCTAAACATGAAGAATGAATTGGAAATCAAATACAAGAGGCTTACAGGACACCAAATGTACAAAACTACAACAGATCCACATCAAGGCACATTATAATGAAAATGCCTTATATACACAATAAGAATAGAATTTTAAATGCTGCAAGAGAAAAGGAGCAGCTTACATACAGGGGGAAACCAATTCAGATATCAGCAGATTTCTCAACCCAAACCCTCAAAGCCAGGAGATCCTGGAATATCCTATACCAAGCTCTGAAAGAAAATGAGTGCCAATGAAAAATCTTATATACAGCAAAACTAAACTTCAAATTTGATGATGAAATAAAAACCTCCCATGATAAACAACAGTTAAAAGAATTTACATCAAGAAAGCGTGCACTACAGAGCATTCTTGGCAAAATATTCCATGAGGAGGAAATTAAAAACACCAATGAAAATCAGCAAAGGGAAGAACTACACTAAAGGAAAAGCCAGTCAAAGGAGAAACCAAATCAAGTTAAAAACCAAAAATAAACTAAAATGAACAGGAATACAAGCCATATTTCAATAATACCTCTGAATGTTAATAGCCTAAACTCATCAATTAAAAGATATAGACTGGCAGATTGAATTTTAAAAAGACTCAAATTATGGAATTTACACGGATATTGGCTCAGGGCTATGCCTATGTTAGGAACATCAGCTGAAGATAAAAATTGGTTATTGTGCTATCCAATGAACTTCTTATCCTTATCCTTCTATAGCTGTATAAGTAAGGCAATTATTTTTCTTTCTTCTTTCAAAATTTTTTCTTTGTTTTTAGTTTTCTGTAATTTAGTGTTGAAATGACTAGGTATTACTTTATTATTTACCTATTTATGTTTGGTACTTATCCTACTTGATATTCTCTCAAAATCTGTGCTTTTTATCTCAGTTTTTGAAAAGTTTTCAGATAGTTTTACTTCAAACACTTTTTCTGCTCTGTTTTCCTTTCTTCTTTTTGAATTCTAATTATGCATGCTTTATTCTTTGATATTGTCCCACAGTTCTTGGGTTGCCTTTATTTCCTTTGTATTTTTGTTCGGGAAAGTTTTAATTAACTTATCATCAAGATCATGGTTTCTTTCCTTGGCCATAATTTAATTGATGGTATCAGAAAGCATTCTTCCTTTCTATTTCAGCATGTTTGATTTCTAGAATTTTGTTTTGATTCTTAAAGTTTCCATTTTCCCTAACATAGTTTATAAGTTTTTACATGCTGTTTACTTTTTTCCCATTAGAGTATTTAACATATTAATCATAATTACTTTAGTTTTTTTTTTAACTTGGCAATTCACACATGTATGATATGTTTGAATCTGATTTTTACCTTCAGACTACATTTTAGCATGCCTTCTGGCCTGTCTTGTAATTTTTTGTTGAAAGTCAGACATGTTTTATTGAATAATAAAAAATGAGGTAAATAGGCCACTGATAGGAATATTTATTTTATCTGGTGAGGACTTGTCTGGCATTTAATGCTTGCTGGCATCTAAAGGTACCAGAGGCTTTGGTTTTCATCCTGTATTTTTTTATCTCACTGAGTTTCCTTAAACACTACTTCAGGGAGAAAGAATCTGTGTATCACAACTCTTTCAGCTGTAATTTATTGTTATTATACCAGATCCTTGCTGTTGTACAGGTCATATATGGGACAAAGGAGTTTTTTCTAATCTTATCCAGTCTTTAAGTGGGTCTATGTCTGAGGACTATGACTTTTACAAGTGTTTCATCAATGTGTACCACCCCAACTGGCACACTTACTCCCATCTCTGACTGCAATATTCTCAATATTTTTCCTTGAAATTTTGTCCTTAATTGACTTTGTTTTTAATTCACAATCTAATCCTATCAGAGACATGAGGTTTTTTGGAATCTTTGGCAGGAAACTGGTAGGGTATCTAGAAGGAAAACTGTGGAACTGTGAGGGTTTCCCTAAGTCTACAGGACCCCAAGGTTTCCTTAATCTCAAATTAGCCCATATTCTGTCTCCAGCTATTCTTTAAGATTATATATACCAGCTGACTGCTCTAGCAGTACATTGTTGGGTTCAAGAAATGTAATTTGATTTTCAGACATTTTTGTTACTGTAAGGATAAGATTGATAACTTTTAATTACTTAACATATTAGAGAAGAAACATGAAGTCAGTTTCTTAATTTTAAAACAATGTTTAAAAACTTGTTTAATTGTATCCATTTTTTCCATTTCTATACTCTTTTCCTTCTCCAATTTTTTTTCCATTTTATCATCTATTTTATTTGGGAAATGCTTTTTTTGAATACAGAAAACCAATGTGCTTAATTCTATTTCATGTTTTTAATCTTATTCCTATATCTTCTTTAGACTATTTTTAATTTCTTTATATAGAATAATTTATATAACTTTTATATATTGAGTAGTTTTATATATTGAATAGTTTATAGTTTATCAGATCTATATTGTATTGTTTCTACTCACTCTTTCTTAAGCAATACTCATAGATTCGATTGGACAATTGAAAATTAATAAATAAATTTTTTAAAAATCTTTATCATGGAAATTTCTAGACATGCATAAAAGAAAAGAAAGATCACAAATCTCCATTTATCCATTCACAGCTTCAACAATGACCTCATATGGCCACTCTTATTTTTTCGTGTTCATCTGCTTCATGCTTTTTCTCCTCTACCATAGAGCAAATTCCATACATATCATTTCATCTATAAATATATCTCTAAATGATAAAGACTCTTTTTTAAAAATTACCACAGAACCATAATTCTTTTATATCATCAAGTAACTTCCCTCTGGTACTTACATAATATTCTAATTGTTTTCTTAAAACAGTAGTTATTATTTTAACTTTATATCATATCATTAACATTTTACTATGTCATTAAACATTTTTCTAAAATGCAATATTTAAGCATGCCCATTATTAATAGATCAGTTATTAAACCAGTCATGTTTTTAGGTATTTACATTATTTCCAAATTTTTAGTACTAGAAGTGCTTCAATTAACCACCTATGGTGGATGGCTAGTTATCTCCAAATATACATTTTCCCCTTATTTCTTGGAGTAAAACCCCAATTTTACTTGGTGTGACAAAACATAACTAAAAAAAGATTTGATTTCATCTTGCAGTTAACTGAGGCCAAGTGAACAGGTGTCAGCCAGTGAGATATAAGTAGGTAGATGGCCCTGAAAAGGCTGCTGAGAGGGACTCACTCAGCTGGGAACGACTCTATTTTTGTCCTCCTCCCCTTCTCATTCCTACTGCTTAGAATATCAATGGAATGGCTGGTAATTGTGGTCGGTGCCATTTTGAGCTGTTTAAATGGAAGCCACATAATAAGGTGATTTTGCAGAATAGAAAGAACCTGGGTCTCTGATGAGACCAGACCTCCAGACCTCCTCGATGTGGGACAAAGCAATAGATGTCTCCCTTGTTAAGCCTCTGTTTATTGGGATTCTCCTTGGTATGCCATTGAACAAAATTCTGACAAAAATCTTTGTAAGTGCCATGATTATTGTGTATGACACCTCACATTCTTACCTTGTGCACTTGACCCTCAAGCAACATGGGCTGGAACTGTGCAGATCCTCTTATACTTGAACTTTTTTGAAAAACAAAAATTTTAAAAACTTGTAAACAAACCATGTAGACTAAAGTATCAAAAAATTAGGAAAAAAAAAATGTGTCAAGAATGCATAAAATGTGTGTAGATAATAGTCTATTTTATCATTTACTGTTATAAAAAATATACCCAAATCTATTGTAAAAAGTTAAAATTTAGCAAAATTTTTACACATGTACAGGGTGTACGTGGCACCATTTGCAGTCAGGAGAAATATAAACAAATGTAAAGACTCATTGTTAAATCATTACTGCATAAAAATACCTGTAGTGCATACATACTGTACTATAATAGCTTTGTAGCCACTTCCTGTTGGTGTTGTAGTAAGTTCAAAGTGTTGCCACTATCCACTGAAACCGTCCTGGGACAATGATCCTCTCCCCACAAACAGTTCATCTCTCCAGCAAATTATATACGGCAGTAAAAAGTAATGTCTCCTCGTTCTCACATATTTTTCACTGTATATAATGCATATCCAAAATATGCATTAATCAACGATTCGTGTTATCAATAAGGCTTCCAATTAACAACAGCCTACTAGTTGTTACTTTCTGGGGAGTCAAAATTTATAAATGGATTTTTGACTGTGCTGTTGGCACCCCTATCCACTGTGTTGTTCAAGGGTCGAGTATATTATAGGTACTTGTGTTTTCATCTACCTCTCCACTAATCTGTAACCCTTGAGGAGTTTCATCTCTTTATCCCACATAATACCTATTCCAGTGCCTTGCACAAAATAGAGGTTTAAAAACTTTTTTTAATGAGTGAGCATATGAATAGGGGAATGTGTGACCTTGAACAATTGACTTAATTTCCTTAACTTTAGAAGGAGATATCAATGCCTACTACAGGGGCTTTCATGAAAACCCAAGTGTTATTGGAAAACTAGACAGTGTAAGAGTTTATCATGAAGGAGATCAGGAGAGCAGAGCACTGAGAGGCCTTGAGGTGGGAACACTTCAGCCTCTACATAGAAGAGCAGGACCATCATGTGGCTGGAGTAGAGTTAGCAAGTGGAAGAGGGACAGTATAAGATTGGAGAGGGGTTTTGCAGCCCATGCTGAAGACTTCTACCTGTGAACTTGCCTCATAATGACATGAACCTCATAGACTCATTTTGAGAGAAGTACCTGACAGTGCTTACCATGGCCCCTGCACAGCATAAGTGTCTAAGACATGGTAACTATCATTATTCCCACGACAGGTGATAATGCGATTACTAACTGAAAGAGAATGGGACCAGGAGTCAGAAAGCTTGGGCTCCACTGTTGAGTTGGGAAATTAGCCAGTCTCAAGACACTAGCCAAGGGGAGATGCAGATGACACAAGACCAGATAAATAACTGCCAAACTTATGTTAGCCTCAGGACCCTTCAGCCCAATGGAATATTTCATGAGCAGTGGATATCAACAGATAGATGAGAGTGAACCAATTGAGACAGACAAGGGTGTGAGGGTCTCGGGTATCATTGCCACCTGCTTGGTATTCCCCTCTTCTTCAGCATGGTGGGCCCTCAGGGGGCTCTCAAGGCCCTGTTTAAAAACCACTAGACTGATGCTGAATGCCATTAGTCATTAGAGAAATGCAAATCAAAACCACAATGAGGCCGGGCACAGGATTTTTAGGGCAGTGAAATTACTCACACAGACTATGATACTATAATGGAAGATACATGTCATTATACATTTGTCAAAACCTGTGGAATGTACAACACTGAGCATGAATCCTAATGTAAACTGTAGATTTGAGGTGATAACGATGTGTCCATGGAGGTCCACTGATGTAACAAATACACCACTGTGATGCAAGATGGCCATAATGGGGAAAGTGTGGGGATGAATGTGTGGGGAGGGAGGCATATGAAAACTTTTCGTATTTTCTGCTAAGTTTTTCTGTGAACCTAAAACAGCTCTAAAAAGTAAAATACATTAATTTTCTAAAAACCCATAATGAGATGCCTCTTCACAACCACTAGTGTGGCTCTAACAAAATTTTTAAAAGGATGAGGGGATAAGAAGTTGGCAAGGATATACAGAAATTAATTGGAACCATACCACATGACTGGTGAAAATATAAAATGGTTTGACCACATTGGCCATTCCTTAAAAAAATCAAAAATAGAACTACCATATGTCCAACAAATCCACTTGTAGATATACGCCCAAAAGGAGTGAAACAAGTATTGAAATAAAACATGTATATAACATTCAAAGCATCGCTATTTGCAGTAATCAAAAGGTGGAAACAACCCAAATGTTCATGGACAGACAAACAGATAAATAAAATCTGGTATATCCATATACTAGAATATTATTCAGCAATAAAAAGAAATGAAGTATTGATAGATGCTACCACATGGGTGAACCTCAAAAACATTACACTAAGTGAAGAAGCCAGAGACAAAAGGTCACATACTGGGTAATCTAATTTATATGACATAGCCAGAATAGGCGAATCCATAGAGACAGAAAGTAGATTAATGATTAACAGGGGCAGGGGGAGGAGGGAGAGGAGAAAGAGCTGCATAATGGCTATGTTTTATTATTTTGACTAATAGTAATTGTTGTTGTTGTTGTTAATATTATTACTATTCATATCCTCAAAATCCTAAGGGTAGGGCCCTGAGGGGTAGAGGATCCTGGAAAAGTAAGTTTTGAAAGAGTAAAAGAAATACAGAATGGACCAGAACAGGAAATATAGACAGGTGTAAATGTGGTATAAATGGGTAGGGGTGATGGGCCATACCTTAAAGCCCTAAAAATTTACCAGATACCATCTCTAAGAGTAATAGAGACAAGTATATAGTTGGAGGGCTAAATAGCTATTTGTAATCAGATCTACAGGGTTGGACTCTTCATTGCCAATGAAGGTGAAAACAAGATACCTTCCAGGGCTCCAAGTTGTAGAGGAAGAACTCTACACCTTGATAGAGAACTCTACACCTTGCTGTCTAATATGGTGGTCACAAGCCATGTGTGGCTATTAAGCATTTCAAATATGGCTAGTCTGAATTGAAATTTGTGTGGTATAAAGTAGGTGCCAGACATTGAAGACCAAGTATGAAAAAAAGCATAAAAAATAGCTCACTAAAGAGGGCTGGGATTGTGGTTCAGTGGTAGAGCGCTTGCTTCGCATGCATGAGTTGGATCCTCAGCACCACATAAATAAAAATAAAGATATTGTGTCCATCTACAACTAAAAAAATATTTTAAAAAACATAGCTCACGGAGCTGGGGTTATGGCGCAGTGGTAGCGTGCTTGCCTAGCACGTGTGAGGCACTGGGTTCGATCCTCAGCACCACATAAAAATAAAATAAAGATATTGTGTCCACCTACAACTAAAAAATAAATATTAAAAAAAACATAGCTCACTAATCATGATTTATATTGATTATATGTTGAAATGAAAATATTTTAGACACAGTAAGTCAAATAAATATATTCTTTAAATGAATCCCTCCTGTTTCTTTTTACTTTTCTTTAAAATATTTTTTAGTTTTACATGGACATAGTGTCTTTATTTTTTTTATTTATTTTTACATGGTGCTGAGGATCAAACCCAGTGCCTCACATGTGTGAGGAAAGTGCTCTGCCACTGAGCCACAACTCCAGCCCTCTTTTTACTTTTTACGTGGCTACTAGAAATTTCTAAGTGACATATGCGCCTCACATTATATTTCCATTGGACAACACTGCTCACTAGCATTGCATTCTTCCTCCAGGGCAGAAGTAGCATTGTCCGGGGTCTCTTGACACAGTCTATTCAACCTAAAGTGCCACCTGGGCATTCATACTTCCCACGTGGTTTCTGGGGACACATGGACACCTCCATCCCAAAACAATACAACCAACAGAATCCATGAAGCAAATCAAATTTTGCTTTGCTTGGACTGGGGAAATGAACAGGTTGTTTTAGTTAGCTTTTTCGCTGCTGCAACTGAAACACCCAACCAGAACAATATTAGAGGATGAAAAGTTTATTTGGGGCTCATGGTTTCAGAGATCTCAGTCCATAGAAGTCCAGCACCATTCCTCAGGGCTCCAGGTGGGGCTGAACATCATGACGGAAGAGTGAAGCAGAGGAAAGCAGCTCATGTGGTGATCAGAAAGCAGAGAAAGAGAGACACTTCACTTGCCAGATACAAATCTATACCCCAAAGCCACGCCCCAATTCCCACCTCCTCCAGCCACACCCTCCCACTTCAGTTACCACTCAGTAATCCCAATCAAGGATCGATCACTGATTAGGTTAAGGTTATAACCCAATCATTTCTCCTCAGAACCTTCTTGCATTGTCTCACACAAGAGCTTTTGGGGGACACCTCACACCCAAACCGTAACAAGGTACACTCAAAACTTAATCTTTTAAAGTAATCGATTTTCTGAAAAGAATGGCATGACTATAAATGTAGTGCCCTTAGAGGGGAGAGGCCCCACAACACCCTTCCTCTACACCCCAATATGTCTTTCAGAGACCCAGAAGGATAAATGGAATAAAATTTGCAAAACCACTTGAAATCTGTCAGGAAACTGTGAAATATTTATTCTGTGGCAGAGTAAAGATTGCACAATTTCTATCAAGATAGAAAATAAGAACAAAGATACAAATAGCCAGTCCCCTGAACCACCATTTTAGTCATAGCCTGCCTTTGCTTTTGGCTATGTTACAAAATGAAATAAATCCCTTTATAATCCTTCACACTGGCTCCCAAATATATTTTCACAAGCACCAGAGCAGACCCTTTGGGCATTTCTTCCCATAAATGCTCATCTCCACTCACTTCCCCCAACTCCCCATCCTATCCTTTTACAAAAAATAGTGAACTGAAATGATTCTTGTGCAGATTGTCAGAAGGGGATGGGAAGGGGGGCAATGGCAGTGGTCCAAACAGAAATCAGCCTCTCATGCTCAACATCCTTCCCGAACTCTCCATAATCCTCTCCAGATCGCACACCTTGCTCGGCTTCTCCCTTCACTCAACACATTGAATATCCCATTTTCTGCCTAGCAACATTTTCTTGCATTGTTTAACCCCTGAGTTGTTACTTAACGCTCCGCACTGTTTCTAGGGTCTTCGAATACTGTGACACTTCCCATTAACCTTCACCCTTGTCCCTAGCTCAATGTGACTTCACATAACACGCAATAAAAATTTGTGGAATGACTGAATGGAGTTGAATCTGATATTTGCCAACTCTGATAAAATAGAGGAAATCAATGTCAGTTTTTGCAGCTAGATAGGGAAACAGGACAGCTATATAAAATGATCTGTAGGAGAAATTGCTTCCAACACTTTACTTTCAGTTCTCTGAAGGAAGCTGTTATAACAATGGACTATAAATACAGGGTGAATACTATATCAGTACAGAAGCAATTCTAACAGTGGTCTGGAAGAGCCAAGAAAATCCAACTTCTTCTCCTCACATATACACACAGGTGCGCTGAGTGGAATGAAATCCACTTAACTTGATTTTATGGACAGTGATTCATGCAAACTCAGTTCCAAACTGCTCAGCATGGCTCAGTTAAATAAATTACAGCAAGAGTAAGCCAGCCAGCAGTAAGGCAAAAGACAGAAAATAAACTTGAGGTTGAGGATTGAAATTTTAGGAGCACCTGGTGTGCCAGAATCATCTTTTCTCTGGGTGTTCCAAAGAGATCTTGGAGGTCTTTCAAGGTCGAAGCCCTGATTCGACTGAAGGAGAAACTGAGTCCCAGAGAGAATTGCATACATGTCCAAAGTCACTCAGAATGTAACTGGCAGAATCAGGGCTGCTGGGTCCCAGGTTGGGGATTTTCGTCTCATCAAGATCTTGAATGTCTTGTTTACTGCCACAGTGCCAAGCACACCTGAGAGGATCATTGAAGTCTGAGTCTACCAGGTTGGGGACAGTAAAGGTCAACCTAAAGGTCAGAGAGGGGAAGACAGATCCAAGATGGAAGACTTAGCGCAAATTCCCACGTGATTAGCTATGGAGTGGACTGCCCCAAACAGCCCTCCCTAGATCCCCATCTTTTCGCCTTCACCCTGGGGAGACACAACCAGTTTACACTTGTGGCCTTTGCTCTGCTGCTCAGTGACAGACCTACCATAGTGTCCCAGCCCCTCCCTGGAAGCTTCAGATCTCTGGTATCACTGCCCAGGTTGCTAATATATCTGCAAGGGTAGTTTGCCTCACCAACCCCTCAGCACCCAGCAGCACTGAGAAGAAAATAGGACTACAATGACACCTTTGGAGGGCTTTGTCAGATAATATTGCATCCTTATAATTGTCTATGCTTTTTTTTTTTGCCCCTAAATGAGCTTGAATTATTCATTGTTTTTTCATTGAACAGGTTCTTACACAAAGGAAAGAGTCTTAGCAATTAGGAAAATGGCTAGATAAATGTAATGCATGGCAGTTTTAAAACACAGCTGCAAATTCTTTAACATTTGTCCCATCAAGAAATGCAGTCTATGCATGAGGCACTGGGTTCGATCCTCAGCACCACATACAAAATACATAAATAAATAAAATAAAGTTAAAAAAAAAAAAAAGAAATGCAGTCTAGCCAAGCGCAGTGGTGAACACCTATAATCCCAGCACTTTGGGAGGCTGAGACAGGAGAATCGTGAGTTCAAAGCCAGCCTCAGCAACAGCGAGGTGCTAAGCAACTCAGTGAGACTCTGTCTCTAAATACAAAATAGAGCTGGGGATGTGGTTCAGTGGTCAAGTAGCCCTGAGTTCAATCCCCGGTACCCACCCCCCCCAAAAAAGAAATGAGGTCTAAGGCTGGGCTCAGTGGTACACACCTATAATCCCAGCAACTCGGGAGGTGGAAGCAGGAGAATTGCAAGTTTGAGGCTAGCCTAAGCAACTTAGCAAGACCTTGTCTCAAAATAAAAATACAAAGGGATGGGGATATAGTTCGGTGGTAAAGGACCCCTGGGTTCCATCCCCAGTATCAGGAAGGGAAGGAGGGAGGGAGAAAGGAAAGAAGGGAGGGAGGCAGGGAGGGAGGGAGGGAGGGATATATCCCCTCCCCTTGAACCTGGGTATCTGGGCAACCTGCGGCTGTCTTAGAGTATGCCAGAGGTGAAAGTATATATGAGCTCCAAAAAGGAGTTACGAAAGATTACAGAATTCACCTCGTATTTCTAGATCATTCATTCTTTTTTTTAATTAGAGTTTTATATTTTCACATAGTAGTTGGACTCATCCTGACAAACTCATACATGCTTGGAATTCGATTTCAGTTCATGACCCCTCCTTTTTCCTCTCCCCCTTTTTCTTCCATTTCCCTCCCTTCTCCCAGGCTCCTTCCTCTATTCTACCAGACCTCCTTTTGCTCACCTATTAATTTATGTTTGATTGGTTCTTTCTACCTATGCATAAAGGTGAAGTTCCCTGTTGTATATTTACCATGCACGTAACATGATTTTGTTTTTGAGACAGGGTCTTGCTAGGTTGCTTAGGGCCTCTCTACATTGCTGAGGCTGGCTTTGAACTTGTGATCCTCCTGCCTCAGTCTCCCAAGTTGCTAGGATTATAGGTGTGCACCACCACACCAGGCTCGTTGTGATTTTTTCAGAATGCATTCTGCATTGCCTCCTCTTACCCGTCCCTGCACTCTTCCCTTTATCTTTATGTTATCCTATCCGTCCCTCATCCTTTCCTTTATTTTACTCTAGCTTCCGCATCTGAGAAAAAACATTCAATCTTTGAGTTTCTGTGTTTGACTTATTTCACTTAGCATGATATTGTCCATTTCCATTCATTTACCTACAAATGCCACAATTCAGTTCTTTTTTATGACTGAGTAGAACATCATTGTAT
This sequence comes from Geosciurus inauris, assembly GCA_004024805.1. Taxonomy (NCBI): domain Eukaryota; kingdom Metazoa; phylum Chordata; class Mammalia; order Rodentia; family Sciuridae; genus Geosciurus; species Geosciurus inauris. The sequence goes on along the minus strand of PVHX01012859.1, from coordinate 22,811 downwards.
ATAAATACCATAATTTTTAATCCATTTATCCATTGAGTTAATTCCATCACCTAGCTATTGTGAATTGTGCTCCTATGAACATTGAGATGCCTGTATTGCTGTAGTATGCTAATTCTAGATCTTTTGGGAAAATACCAAGGAATGGGATAGCTGGGTCATATGGTAGTTCCATCCCTAGTTTTTCGAGGAATCTCCACACTACTTTCCAGAGTGGTTGCACTAATCTGCATTCCCACCAACAATGGACAAGTGTACCTTTTCTCCCAACCACTGTAAACTGTACATGAATAACATGACACAGAGCTTGTGACCAAAACGAAACTTGATTTCTCCCAATCCCTTTAAACTTCATTTTAGTAGGAGGTGCTGGCATCACACTATTCCTGAGTGGTCCAGCAGTACAAGACTGCTGTTTAAATGAAATTGTGTTTCCATATACTCTGGGAGCATAGATCTTACATGCTTCAGTAAATAGAAATTTTCCTAAGTGGCAGCTTGATATGTTGCTGTGCTGAGGCCAACTTGTGCCCAAGTCCATCCAAGATTTCATGACCTACTGGTTAGTATGGCATCCATTTACATAGCCACCACCATATGCATCACCTAGCACCACAATCATACTGCAAGACAGCCACAAAGCATTGTGACATAACAATTAACATTTTTCTCATGGATCTGTGGCTGGGCTAGGTGGTTTCACTGGGGCTAAAATGATCAATGCATCTACAGTCAACTGTGCAGCTTGGTGGTGCAGCACTCTCCCACCTTCCCTGAAGCCTTGAGTTGGATCTCCAGAACCATACACACACACACACAAAAGATGTAAGGTTAGCCGGGCGCGGTGGCTCACGCTTGTAATCCCAGCACTTAGGGAGGCTGAGACAGGAGGATCGCGAGTTCAAAGCCAGCCTCAGCAATGGCGAGGCACTAAGCAACTCAGTGAGACCCTGTCTCTACATAAAACACAAAATAGGGCTGGGGATATGGCTCAGTGGTCGAGTGCCCCTGAGTTCAGTCCCTGGTGCCAAA
>PVHX01012859.1:0-21682 GCA_004024805.1 Geosciurus inauris | reverse complement strand
GGTGTAAGGTTATAGGATACTTAATTATGTGGATGGATACTGATGATTTATTGTTTAAATAAGCAAGATACTAACTGTGTATATGGTGGTGACCTTTTTTGGTTTTTCCACACTACCCAGCACAACTGCAGGTATGCTACAAGGGTTCAATAACTCCTTGTTGGTCAATATCAGAACTTTAGGAGTGAAAGCTTAAGCTATCTCCTCTCCCATTAAAGTATCACTTTCCTGATTTCAACTACTTTTCAACTTTGGTCTTCATCTTATTCTAAGTCATGAATACCTGTGAAAAAGTGCTCACTCTCATTAACCATCCAGGACAAGCAAATCAAAACCACACTGAGATAACAGTCAGCACCTGCTAAAGGTAAAAAGACAACAATAGAAAGTGTTGGTGAGGAAGTGGAGCAGTGGCCACTTAGAAATACCACTTTGAGAATAGTTTGGTTTGAGTTCTAAACCAAACACATACACCAACTATGTGTATGACCCAGCAGCCCACTCCTAGTTAATACTCAGCACAAATGTGTGTGCAATGGCACTAACAGACACTCACAGGGAGACTCAGAGCGGCATCATTCAGAATAGCCACAAGCCGGAAACCACCTGTATTGCCTTTTATAATGACATTGCTAACCTGAGTTACATTCATGTGGAGAACTCTCTGTAGTAATGACAATGAGTGAGGTACAGCTGCAAGCAAGCAACAAACAAAGGAGAACAAAAGAAGACCCCCATTGAAATACACATACTCACATATTATAGAGTTCCATTTATATAAAGATTAAATACCTAAAATGAAACTATAGTATTAGAACTCAGCACAGAAATTATTCTTGGAGAGCTGGGTGAAGTAGTGATTGGGTAGGAGCCTTCTGGGGTGCTGCTGATAATCTATTCTTGATCTAGATGGGACTCACACTGTGTTTGCTTTATAATTCATTGAGCTGTATACTTAATAATCCATATGCCTTCTATGCATTTGTGGTATACTTTGCAATACATTTTGAAATATAATAAATTAAAAGTGAATCATACAATAGACGTGGCTTTATGACACTTTCTAAGAGCAAATGCCCAACACACTGGAGTTGACTGTCTTTTCTGATCCTCAGGGGACAAGTGGGTGTCCCTCTGCGAGTTACCTAAATTCACAGAAGACTTAGGGTGCTGCCTAAACAACAGGCCACAGCCCAGCTCCTGATGGTGGAGCCCAATCTGGCAGCAAAGTGAGACCAGCAGAAATCCTAGTTGGGGAATTTCTGCAAAGAGCACAAACAAGGTAGGAGACCCACACTGTGAGCACTGGTGGCTCATGGGAGCCTGTCCCTCTGCCTGGGGTAGAGATAGGCAGGCATTTGGAACTGAACAAAGCCCCTACCAGCCCCCACTGAAGGAGCTGTTTGTTTCCAAAGGCCTGATGGAACAACTAACTGTAAGCTAGGGAGAGGAAATTACACAATGGATGTTGAAATGTGAGCTTGTTGAAAAGTTGTCACTCGAGTAATGAATGCCTTATTTCCTGTTTTTTTGCCGAAAGTTAAATGTTGGGCATAATTAGCTAGTAAAAAAGCAAGCTTGGCAGCAGAACAAAAATAGCACATTTTGGGAGCCCGGGCCAATTAAAATTGTTTATGCAGCCATTTAGCAATATTTTTCTCCAAACTATTATGACTGGGAAATATGCAGCATGAGACTGTAAGGCAAGTTCCTCAGAAGAAAAATGGCCCACACACTGATCCTTTAAACAGCCTGCTGTTCTCAGGGGATTCTGTAATAAGACTGAGCACTTCCATCTCCTGCTCCCTGGGCCTCCTTGAGATCTTGAGAATGGTATCACTCACTCTGTAGCGGGCAGCCCTCCACGAGGCACTTCAACCTGCTGATGTTCAGATGAGCCAAGCTCCCCTATGTGCTAGAGAGGCCAACCATTATGGATGTAGCTGCCTAATGCCGTCATTTAAATCATCTGGCCGATGCCATAATCAGACTGAGTGAAACATTTTCATTAATAACTGGACAGTCTGGCTGGTGTTAGGATTAGTTGCAAGAACTCCACAAAATTGCCTTTGGCCAAGTTTGTTGCAATGCCAGCTCCTCTTCTCTTTGCTCTCTCCACCACTTTATGTGCCCCTGACAATCTCCCATCCCCAGATGAGAAAGAAAGATTACATCTTTCTTTCCCTCGCCAGCCTCCCTGTCAAAACCTGCCTTCAGATTCTTCATTTATAGTAGGGTGTAATGATCTGATAACAGCTTTAAACGTTAGTGATCACAGCTTTTACTTAAGAGATGAAGCTTTGATTATGGAATTTTGGACATTATCTAACAGGCTCAAGGGACAGGGTGGGCAGTTTGGAGGCAGGGAGCTTCTCAACATCCCTAAAATTTTATCCAAGGGAAGTGGCCTATTTTACTTATCTTACAAGGTTAACCCACTTGGCTGAACCCCATTGTTGGCTGATAGGGGAGAGATCTCTGAAGATCTTCACTCAACCATAGATGTCAAATGGACCAGAAGCTCCTGCATATTTTGTCTTAGCTTGGCCATCTCCCCTGCTAGATTTCTGAAAGGCAGCTCACAGGTAGCTTCTCAGCCTAGAGGCATTGAAGTAAGAGCTGCTAACCCTGCGGAGGACAGGGCTAACTCTTTAAAGCCTTCTGCCGTTGTGGTATTGGACAGAATTATTCAAACAGCGCAATCCCTCATTTACATGTGGATGATAGATAGATAGATAGATAGATAGATAGATAGATAGATAGATAGATAGATCCAAAACAATAATTTAGCTTGTATCGAGGGCTCTCCTTGGCTTGACCCAGCCTGCCTGTCCCCCTTTTCTCTGACTACTCTTCCTGAATCTGTCAGGAACTTCTGGCAGCAGAAGCACATACCATATTTTTCCACCTTTGTGCCTTGTTCAGGCTCTGTCCCCTGCCTGTGTTCCTTTCTCTGCATCAATCCAGATCTCTCCCATCGTATAAGGTCAACCTGACCCCAATTCTTATCCTCAAAGATACCTCTGGCCAAGATGGTCTCCTATTCATCTGAATTCCTAAAGCAGTTACTCTTCAATCTGCCTTAGTCAATAACTACCCCCTACATGTCCAATACTGCTATTTAACATGTTTTTTTTTAGTTATAGGTGGACAGAATATCTTTATTTTATTTTTATGTGGTGCTGAGGATCAAACCCAGTGCCTCACACGTGCTAGGCAAGCACGCTACCACTGCGCCATAACCCCAGCCCCTTAACATGGTTTTGAGGAAGCATTGTAGAGGGTCAGCCTCCTTCCCTCCAGCCTATGGACATTTGAGTCAGAAGGAGACCCTGGCCAGTAGTTCCAGATCAGAACTCAATGAACTTCCTGTCTACAGTCCCATCCCTGGGTCCCCACAGGAATTTCCTGTTAACCAACCCTCCCCATTTCCTTTCCTCCAGGTCCCACCTCTGCATCATGTATTTCCCAGCTGGCTTCTCCATTCTCTCTCTCCTTCTACTTTAATAAGCATTACAAGGCTTTCCATAGGAAAACCTTAGGAGGTCCACTCTGTAGACCCAAACAAGTCACCAAGAGACTTTATTCTGGTTCTTCAGGGAGATGTGGGACAGTGACTGTAACCCTTTACAATTAGCCAACCGGTGACCCTAGAAGGTTGTCAGTCTCATGTCATTCATTTATTTTTTCTCATTTAGAAAATATTTTCTGAACCCATTCATGGGTCATTCTCTGTGCTGGCCCCAAAGGAGATAGCAGTGAACAGACAGCCACTGCCTTCCTTCTTTAAGGTGCTGGTGGTCCAGTGCATGATCCAGGTAGGAAAACGAGCAGTCCCCGTACAAATTCTGTATGGCAGTGCTGGGAGAGGGGTAAGGTCTCCCATGCCCATGATATTCTGTCTTGTTTCCCAGTACCTATCTAAGATAGGGCCCACGGTGCTCTTCTATAGCATTTCCGAAAGGTAAAATTCTTCAAAAAGCTCAGGTTGTTCCCATTACCTGTTAAAATTAGCAGCAATCTTAAGAGAGGGGAAAAAAGAGGTGTTGGTCAGAACACTTAGAAGATTCTTCATGGATTTCAAGACAGTAATTGGGTCATGCCTCCAGCCTTCTGTCAGGTGCTCTAACTGCCTAGTGTTTAAAATTAGGTGACAAAGGCAGTAATTTGAGCACTAATGCCACAGCTATCACTTACTAAGCACGTGTGTGTCTACTGCCAAGTACTTTCCACAGGTCCTAACTTTCACTTCTCATACAGGGCTAGTAGAGGGGGTCTGATTCAGCATATACTGGACCAGACATCTCCTTTGGGCCTCTATCATCTACCAGTGAACTTCATTATTTTTGCCTGATCTGCTCCCCTGCCTTCTGCTTCTGGTGCCTCACTCACCTGCTTTAGATACAGACCATCAGCCGGGCGTGATGGCGCAAGCCTGTAATTCTAGCACTTTGGGAGGCTGAGACAGGAGAATCATGAGTTCAAAGCCAGCCTCAGCAAAGGTGAGGCGCTAAGCAACTCAGTGAGACCCTGTCTCTACATAAAACACAAAATAGGGCTGCGGATGTGGCTCAGTGGTCGAGTGCCCCTGAGTTCAATCTCCAGTACCAAAAAAAAAAAAAAAAAAAATAGATACAGACCATCTTACTGTCCTGTCACCCTTTGGCCAATGGGGAAATAAGTGACTGGAACTAGACACAATGTCCTCTCCCTTGAACTTGAGTTCTGAGAAGCTTGGCTGGTGCTGATCTAGCCTCACTACTGAGTTCCGAACAGACTTTCCATTATATCTTCCCTTGCTTAAGTCCACACAGTTGATTTCTGTTGCTTGCAACCAACAAACCATAACCCAAATGGTCACTAATTACAACCTGGTGCTGACAAATACAAATCTTATTATTCTTGTTTTGTTCTGAAGAGAGAAAGCCTACACTGTCCAGAATTTACAAACTCCCCCTCAGCGCTTTGTGGAAAAAGGAAGGCCCTGGCGCCAGGGCTGTGGACCGTGCAACGTTAAGAGAGAGGAACTGCCTGACAAACAGCAAATGTGCCAGATGAACGCTTTCAGGGAAACAAGGGTTGCCTGAACACTATCGATTCTGGGTCCACTGATGGTTCAGGCTGGGTGTGACAGCTCAGCCTCGCTCACGGTGGTAACACACCTCCTCGTCAGGCCTATTTTCCAGTGTCAGCAGGGAAATGGGAGACTATTAAGGAAGCACCTTATCAGAAACCGAGCTCAGTGTCACTGGGGAGACAGTGGCAATTAGCATGATGGAAGCTGTGAAGCCACCCGGCTCCTCCTGGCCAGGTGCAGAAATTAGCAGGAGGCCTTTTAACTGACAGGTCAGCACAGGCTCCCATAACATAGAGGCCCTGGGCAGATGCTGATACTCCGTTTTTCTGACTGGGAAGATCCCCACCTATTTCTAGCTGTCTTCTGATCTGCTTCCCCCACACACATTTGCTGGTATCTATCTACATCATCCTTGTCCCAGTTGCAAAAGCAATAGTAACCTCTGTCATCTGAATGGTACTCCCACAATTATGCCAGGCATACAGTGTGTTTAAGGGCCCCAGCTTTGAAAACCAGAGTGTCTGGGACAGATGGATGAATAAGACAGACACTGTCTCTACCTGTTGGGGCTTTCCATCTAGAGGAAGCTAGGAGAGAGTGTATGAGCAATCTTATTTTGAAGAAATTCTCACATAAGAGTCATTGCTTCTCTACCCTCCCATTCCAAACACACATGATATAAAGGAAGTAAAGCTCATCTACAAACTGGGAAACCCATTTCCCGCCCTGCAGGAATTCACTGTGTGACCTCAGAAAAATCCCTTTGTCTCTGAGCTCTGGTTTTTCTGAACTATAAAATGAGGCAATTACTAGATGTTCTCCGAGTTAGTCCTGCTCCCCTAAGAAGGAGATACCAAGAGGGGATTGGACATGTGAGGATGTCATGAGGTTGGAAAGGCCTGTGGGGAACACACAGAGGAGCAGAGAAGGTTTGGTAGAGCCTCAGACCATGATGTAGGCCTGACTGTGAGTCATGAAGAAAGATGGGGGTAAGTGAAAGCACCTTAGACTGCTCTGTAGTCTAAGGAAGGTTCAGCAAAGCCATCAGGGAGACCATAAGCCCAAGTCAGCTCCCAGAGGAATCTGGGGTCTCCCAGGAGGAGACCTGCCTCAGTGTTCCCCTGCTATACCCTGAGGTCTGGGAGCAGCTGTGTAATATTAGGCCTCTGAGCAAACACAGAGATAGGTCTGGAGACCTCCTGTACTTAGAGGTCTGTAGGATGCATCCTTTTGGTCACCATAATCTCTATGCTTCCTGGATGCTCTGGTGTATAACGTGCTGGCAGACCCAAGACCTGTGGTGGCCTTCGAGGGTCCGACTGCTCGCCGGCCAGAGGGTGAACTCTTGACCAGTACCTGCAGAGCAGCTGCTCTCGCGCACTCCCTGATGGCAGAATTGGCAGGATGTTTATGTTCACTTGACACTTTGGGATCAAATGCTTCCTGTCTCTACTATTTTGGGCCTGGCTTTGGTCTTCAGAGAAGGGAAGTCAGGAGCTTTAGTTTTCCTCCTGTCGTCTTTGTTTGAAGTAAAGCCAAACAAAAGAGGCCCTACCCTGATCACATCTGTCCTGCCCTTCCTGGAGCCCCCTGAGCCCTGAAGCACTCATGCATGTGTCCACAGTAGGAACTTCTAGAAGAACCTGGACTTGAGTTTCTGCTCCACCACTTCCTAGCTGTGGAACCCCAGACAAATGACCATCTCACTGAGCCTTAACTTTCTCATCTATAAAACAGAACAGTAATACCTCTCTCACAGAATTCTTTTGGGGATTGAATAAGGCACAGAAAATCTTTAGCACAGTGTGGCACATGGTACATGCTCAATAAACAACACCTGCCAGTGGTGGCACTTCCCGCCTACCACCTATCCATCTCATCATTATCACCCTCAGGATTATCTGAGATGCTGTGACCTCAGAAATTTCTCCTGTCCTTGGGAAGTGAGCAGACTAGGACAAGAACACACAAAACCACACTGAGATTAGCTGCTGAGGTTTTGGGGGTTGGCTTGGAGAAGTTTGTCACACTCAGATCTGCCTCGTTCATTTCTCGATTTCTGCAAGACTTCCCTCTCGTGTCTGCACCTCTGATCTCCTGTGCTCATCTCAGACCCAGAACACTGTAATGTGTGGAAATGAGATCAGGGGCACGGAAGGCGCTGGAAAGAGTGCCAGGTAGGAGGCAGGATAGACGAAGCAGGAGGCAGAGGTAGGCCACCAAATCCAGGTGCTGAAGGGCCTTGGAGACCACATTAAAGAACTAGATTTGAGCTGGGCACAGTGGCGCACGCCTCTAATCCCAGAACTTAGGGGGGCTGAGGCAGGAGGATCCCAAGTTCAAAGTCACCTCAACAAAAGCGAGGCTCTAAGCAATGCAGTGAGACCCTGTCTCTAAATAAAACACAAAATAGGGCTGGGGATGTGGCTCAGTGGTTGAGTGCCTCAGAGTTCAATCCCAAGTCCTGCCCCTGCAAAAAACGAAAAAGGATTGGACTCGATCCAAAGGTAATGGTGGTGCCATGGATGGGTTTTGAGTAGGAAAGTGAAGTCATCAGATTTGTCTGATGGCTTCAGGACAGTTTGCTGGTATTAGCTCCCTGTCCTGGGGACAGCTCGTCCCCTGGAGTGGAAAATATGAAGACTATAAGGTATTACAAAGACAAAGTCCTGGAGCTACCCCCACCCCTGAAAATCACTGCCTGCTCAAACTTTCCCTGACCTGTCCCATCTGAACAAAAGCCCCTGGGCCAGCTGGAGAGGAGCCTCATTGATCACTTGTTGATGACTCACGATTCCCTTCCCGAGAAGACGGGCGCTGATGTGTTTTCTCTCGATAACTCTGGCTCCTTTCTAGCAATAGGACTTCCTGTCTGATCTGAGAGCAATTGCTGTACCTCAGAGGAGAAAATGCTTTAAGCAAATCCAGTGATAACAGGGGTATTTGCTCAACCAATTGCACTGAGTTTAAGAAGAATAAGCTTTTGGGTCACCCAGTATCCAGAGCGGTGTCTCTAGATCCATTTGATGAAAGATACCAGTGACCAAAAGGAACCTTTCCCCAGGGAAACCAGGACTCATGCCCCTGGGCACTCTTGGTTTCTCTGATCCCACCCCCAGAGGCTGGCTCCAGGGCTTGTGAAGAATAACCCCAAAGTTTGGTCTACTTGAGGCAAGTCTGAGCTACTCAGGTCAAACTTTGTGCTCCTTTATCTATGTGAATGGGCCTTCAGGATATCTGCATGAAGACAACAGCAGACTAACAACTGCCTTTTTCCCTACCTTGAGAAATTTTTGGAAATAGAAAATTCTACCTCCAGCCAGGCAGAGTGGCACACATCTGTAATCCCGGCAGCTCAGGAGGCTGAAGCAGGATTGTGAGTTCAAAGCCAGCCTCAGCAATTTAGCAAGGCTCTAAACAACTTAGCAAGACCCTGTCCCAAACTAAAACATAAAAAGGGGGTGGGGATGTGGCTCAGTGGTTAAGCGCCCCTGGCTTTAATTCCCAGCACTCAGAAAAAAAGAAAGAAAATTCTACCTCCAAGTGAGTGTTCCTACCAGAGACCATTAGTTATCAAAACTGTAACTTTCTGGTATCTACTAGAATATTCCTCACTCCTTGCTTGCTACTTTAAGACTGAGAAAAGGATAAGAGGGGGACAAGGACATTAGTTGACACTTATGTGACAATATGCCACTGTTCTAAGAACTGTGCATATGCTACAGCATGTAATCCTCCTGATGATCTCACCACACAGATACTATTTTTATTCTCATTTTAAATTGAGGGAACTGGGCACAGAGGGGTTAAGAATCTTGAAGTTTCAGCCAGGCACGGTGGCTCACGCTTGTATTCCCAGCACTTTGGGAGGCTGAGATAGGAGAATTGCAAGTTCAAAGCCAGCCTCAGCAAAGGCGAGGCGCTAAGCAACTCAGTGAGACCCTGTCTCTACATAAAAACACAAAATAGGGCTGGGGATGTGGCTCAGTGGTTGAGTGCCCCTGAGTTCAATCCCTGGTACTTAAAAAAAAAAAGAATCTTGAAGTTTCTTGAGGGCAGGATTAGTCATCTTGCACATCTCTGCCTCCTTGGCACTTAGCGCCTAGTTGGTACTCAAAAGTATTTGCTGAATAAATACTACGATTTGCTGACCACTGACCAGACGCTTGGCCGCCTCGGGGTCTGTGCGCGCTGTTAGCACTCTCTCTGTTGCAGTCCGTGTTGCTCATTACCATTCTCACAAGTGACACTTTGTGTCTCGGAGGAGACCGTAAGATTCTGCGGTCTTCTTTGGCAGGAAGTTCAGTCCAAAATAGATGCTTCGTCAGTGCTATTATCTGATGTTTTATCCACTTTCCTTCATGCTGGGTGTGGTGGGTGAAATAATGCTCCCCCAAAATGTCCTAATCCACAGAACCCATGGACATGCTGTGCTGTATAGCAAAGGGAGATTACATGTACAGATGCAGTTAAGGCTGTTGCTCAGCTGACATTGAGCTGGGAGAGTCTGCTGGATTATCCAGGTGGGCCCAATGTAATCACAGAGTGCTTATAACTTGAGCATCAGAGTCAGACCTGAAGATGGCACATTGCTGACTTTGAAAATGGAGAAGAAGGAGCCATGAGCCAAGGAACTCAGGCAGCCTCTAGACTGTCTCCCAGGGACTTCAGAGGAATATAGCTTCTGACACCTTGGTTTCAGCCCCATGAGACCCATTTCAGTTCTAGAGGCCAAATGCTTTTGTAAAATAATAAACTCGTGTTCTTTTAAGCTGCTAAGTTTGTGATCGTTTTTTACAGCAGCCATAAAAAATAAGTGAAAACACTGGTACTGCATATACGGTGGTGAGCAAAATACACATGGTCTCTGTCCTTAAAGACAGCTGGTTGGGTATTCCCAATGTGTAGGGACCCTGACCTGGCAACAGTCCCTAAAGCACATTAGGTCCCAGGAGCATTTCTGGGGCAGTGAAAGATCTGCCCTTTCTGGGGCCAAGAGCCTGTTGGTGGCACAAGGGCCCTCCTAGGTCTATCTGACTTCCCTCCTTGGGCTACCATTTATTATTTTCTATCTGGGTGACTACACTGAAGTGTTTTGCATGCATATCTAATTTCATCCTGGTCACCGAGCTCTGAGAGATATTTTAATCTCCATTTACCATTTAAGAAATTGACGCTCTGAGAAGAAAAGTGGCTTTCCTAAGAGCACACAATTAGTAGGTAGCAGGTGTGAACCCAAGACACCTGACTCTTAAGCCACACAGGCAGACCAGCTCCACCCCACCTCCCCGCCCCTGTTCCCATCTGCAGGGAGTTGCAGGGCCCACATGCCAGTTCCAGTAATAGGGTGGAGTCCTTTGTTCGGGCAAAGGCTGTTCCCACCCATGTGCACAGAGGGTGTTTTTCTCCCAGAAGCACAACAGAGGCTGAGATAAGCATGATTCCAGACAGCTCAGGAGGGGCTGTTCTGGATAAAAATCCTTGGGCAGAGTGGGTGAGCTAGGGCAGCACCCAGAGTTATGGAGATGCATGCCAAGCATGTGACCAGGAGAGGGGTTCTGTTTTGGAGAGCTCTGGCCCAGGGAATGGTCCCCAAGGAAGCTGAGACTGGGACCTACCCCCTCACCCCACGCTGTCATAGCCATCCAGCTTCTGCCTTCCTCTGCCTTCCTCCGAGCAGAGTCAGCTTGGTCCAGCCCTCTCTAAACTTGCTTTGGAGAAAATAGGAGGGAATAGTTAACAGCAGCAACCACACCAATAATAATAATAATAGCCACTATTTATTAAGTGCTTATGTACATTAAAGTAACCCCATTCAATTCTCATAGTCTCTGATCCTGCTCACTTGACAAATGGGGAAACTGAGACTCAAAGAATGAACTTCCCAGAATCACACTGTCAGTAAACGCAGGGCCTGGTCTCCTTAATTCCAAAGCACATGCTGTCTTGGAGTTGGGGACACACGTGTGATTGCTTATGTGAGAGATGTGGGAGGGTGCTCCCTTTCTGCTTCCATTTCTCCCATGACCCTGGCTGTGGGGAGGCTCTGGCCGCCCCTGTTGGAGAACCTTGCTGTGGAACTTAGGACTCTCTGGCCAGCAAAGGGTGCATGTGACTATGGGCCCAGCCACACTATCACACTGAAGTGGAGTGGAGAGGAAGTGACTCAATCATCAAAGGCCTGGTCTTCCTCCGGGAACTGTCCCTAATCACAATTATCCCACTACAATAATACCGTTTCAGAGAGGCTGTGAGCCGGGGCACTGTGTAGCCATGTAAACTGCTTCCTGTATCTGCCAAACCCAACAGCATTCAGCAATTAATAGAATCCAGCTAGGCCAACTTCTCTGATAAGACCAGAGCCATGCTGCGGTCGGCCTTGTTGTTCTAATGACGAATCGTCCTCACGTTGCAAAGTCATTCTCAGTAGTCTGGGGGTTGGGGAGGACAAGGACAGCCATGCACATTCTGTTTGGTTTTGAAATTTCATGGAGGTAAAAATTGTTTTCATCCTCCTGCTAAAGAAAGGTCGTGACTATCTGGGCCATCCCCAAGACCCCGGTGTTCAATGGGATTGAGCAGGAGACCTGCAGCCTAGAACACAGACGCACACACAATCAGGCTTCATGAGGGGTTCCAGGCAAGGAGTCAGAATCAGTTAATACAGCGTGGCCTCTGGATTATATTTGGGACGTTCAAGATCCTCATAAAAACCTGTTTTTCAGGGCCTAGAGAAACACTGGAGAAAATGACCTAGCCCCACAAAAATTCTTTGTGGTCCTCTGGATGCTGTTGGGAGGCCACTTTCCCACAGTTCCAAGTTCTGAATATGTCTCTGAGGGTGGTTTTTGTTTTTGTTTGGAATCTCCAGTGAGGATGTAGGTTGACTAAAGATGGCAGCCAGGGGACTGGGGTTGTAGCTCAGTGGTAGAGTGCTTGCCCCTCATGAGGCACTGGGTTCGATCCTCAGCACCACATATAAATAAATGAATAAAATAAAGGTCCATCAACAACTAAAAAAAAATTAAAAAAAAAAAAAAAAAAAAAGATGGCAGCCAGGCGCAGCTCTGCTGCCCAGAACTCAGGGTCAATGCCGGTGGAAGTGTAGTACTGCCGCTCTTCCCATTTTCCTATTTTCCTTTGGTGACCAGCGCCCTCATTTCTTGTCACTGGGTGGGGCATTCTCATTTTTGTGTGAAAGGTCAAATGTCTACATTCTCTGGGGGAAAGCTGACTAATTGGTTTGACTTGCTTCAGACCCCTAGATCATATTCCCATGAAGTCACGCCTGGTCAAGCAGAATGAGGGGTGACTCTGCCTGGCCTCTCAAGGGAGAGGCTTCGGGGCTTGCTCACTTTTCCCTCCCGAGAACAATGCAAATGAAGGTGAAGGGATTTCTGCCTGAGCAAGGCCCAAATAACCTTTGGGGAGGAGGGTGAGGCCCAGAGGATGTGGGTGTTTTAAAATTGGCCCTGACTTTGCCGGAAGACTCTCTTGAAGTGATTTGCAAATAGTACCCAAGCAGGGTAATTTTCTCTGATTTAGGCCTTTTGGGTTGCTGTTCTATGTTGAGCCCATTCTGGTGAATTTTCTTGGTAGAAATTTCTCTTTTAAGCTCTTTAGTTTTTCTATCCTATTAGAAGGGAGTGGGGAAGGAAAGTGGAGGCAGAAATAAGGAGGACATTTCTGCATGATGAGAAATAATTTGGCTGTTAGGAGTTGAGTCCCAGCTCTTCACTTCCTGCTGTGTGACCCCGGACACATCACTTACCTCTCTCTATCTCAGTGTTCTTGTCTATAGCATGGTGATAATGATGGGGCTCACCACACAGGTTGGTTTCGCTTGGTGCTCATAAGTGCTCAAAAACAACAAACTAATAAAAAATTTAAAAAATTAAAAAAACAGCATACTATAGTAATGCAGCCACACACAAAGAAAAAAATGTTTGAAGAGATAATGTTTAACCTGATTTAAACATTATACAATATATACACATATGGAAACATTATATGGAGCAAAATTTTTTATATAAATTTTTGATTTAATGCAACATTTAAAATAAATGTAAAAATAAAAATATGTATATTTTTAAAAATCCCAACAAACTGAGATACTAATGGCTTTTAATTTTTATGTTTTATTAGAGTGTCCTTCTCCCTTACCCTCAGCGTCCAGACCTTCCACAGCAATGGCAGGTTTATGAAAAAATCCTCATTACATGGGTAGCAGGATGAGATACACAACTCATACACAGGCTAGGCTTGAACACCTCCAGGGACAGGGGACTCTACTAGGTGGCCCATTTCATTTTCAGATAATTGTAGTAAGAAGACATATCAAAGGATATCTCTCTGGAGCAATCATTTTGTTCTTGCTGAGCTCTCCAGAGAAACAAGAAGTTTAAGTCTGATCATTGTCCTGTGTGGAAATTCTTCAAATATTTCAAGACAATTGGCACACTTCCAGGAAGTCTCCACTGGAATTTTTTTTTTTCCAGTGCTGGGGATTGAACCCAGGGATGCTTTACCACTGAGCTACATCCCCAGTGCCCCCGCCCACACACACACACTTTTTTTGTACTGGGGATTGAACTCGGAGGCACTCGACCACTGAGCCATATCCCCGGCCCTATGTTGTGTTTTATTTAGAGACAGAGTTGCTTAGCACCTCGCCATTGCGAAGGCTGGCTTTGAACTCACAATTCTCCTGTCTCAGCCTCCCAAAGTGCTGAGATTACAGGCATGCGCCACCGTGCCCAGCTCCCAGCTCCCTTTTTTTTTTAAGCTGTTTTTATTTATACATGACAGTAGAGTCAATTTTGACATATTTATACAAACATGGAGTATATCTTATTCTAATTAGGATCCTAGTCTTGTGGATGTCCGGTGCTTTTTAAAATTTTTTTATTTTGAGACAAGATCTCATGGAGTTGCTTAGGGCCTCACTAAATTGCTGGGGCTGGCCTCAAACTTGAGACTCTCTTGCCTCAACCTCCTGAGTCACTGGAATTACAGGCGTGTGCCACTATACTCAGCTCCACTCAGAATTTTTGAGAGTCCTTTCCTGAAGTTGGCCATTCTCATTGGGGCCAGTCCCCACTCATCAATTTCCATGGGAGGATGAGTGAGATCAAATAAATCAGAAAACTCATCCAGTTAACAGGAAGTGCTTTGCACATTTCATGTGTTTTATTATGAAGGTGTGAATCTGCACTCCTATTACAACCAAACCATTAGAAGTGACTGATTGATGGGAAGTGGTTCTGGTGACCAAGCCATCCCAGTGCCCCTTGATGGGTAGAACATTTGCTTCACCAGAAGTACTGGAGGTAGCTTTGATAGAAAGATGCAGGGCCCCTCTGAAGTAGGGCTGTGGCTCAGCTCCCCCAAGGCCAGGAGGTTGGGCCAGATAACGGCTGGGTAGAGGCATCAGGGAGCCACAGGAAGAGCAGCACTAATCTCTCAGGCCAGGTTGTGTGAGCAACTGGAAAGGGATCTGGAAAGGGATACTATGGTCTTTGATGCCCTCAATTTGAGCCCAGGGGCCCTCCCACACCCTTCTTTGCATATAACAGTTAGCTGCCTCAGAGGATGATCTTTAGACTCTATCACACCAAGTTCAAAGGGAAAGCCTGACTTTGACTTTAAGTTGCTACTTAATGAGAATTGCAGTCCAAATTCCTTGGTTTGTTGTCATACGAAAAGATCATTACTATCACACACATCAGAGCCTTAAGTTACTTTGGTGTTTTACATCCTAGGCACTTAGAAAAAAAATCCATTCATCCATCCATCCACCCACCCATCCATCCATTTACTTATACAACAACCTGCTTCTGAGTTCCCACTGTGTAACCGACGCGGTGGTAGTGGGCATTGAGTATTACGGTAAGTAAAACCAGACAGATTCCTGCGCTGGCAGAGTTTAAGGTCTGTAAGTGTTGGAAACATTTATCAGTTCAATAAATATTAATCAGTGTGCAGAACAACAAATCAAATCAACTGTTATGAAGAAAAGAGACAAAGTTCTGAAGGAACTATACACGAAGGACCCTATGGGACTGTGGGAATCAGCAGGGATCTTGCTGAGAAAGCCCCCAAGGAGATGGTGTGTGTTGAATTCATTCATTTCCCCCGTCTCCCGGGAGCCTAGGATAGTCTCAGAACATAGTGGGTATTTGATAAATTTTCATGATGCAGGGGTTCATGCATGTGTTGGCCCGGTTGCCTGTTACTGTAGTTAATAGGCTGAATGAAGCTTTACATCCATGTCACTCTCTAGAGTTTATGTTTTCACATGCATAATTTTTGATCCTCAGAATGCCCTGAATAACAGGAAAGATGGGTATTTTTCTCCTTATTTGATGAGTAAGAGAATTTACAAATTCCCCTGGGGATGAGGGAGTATGGTGGATAAAACTGGCTTCTGAATATGTCTCTGAGGGTGGTTTTTGTTTTTGTTTTGTTTTGTTTTTTTGTAGTTGTATATGGACAGCATGCCTTTATTTTATTTATTTTTATGTGGTGCTAGGGATCGAACCCAGTGCCTCACGCATGCTAGGCAAGCGCTCTGCCACAGAGCTACAGCCCCAGGCAACCTAAAGGTGTTTTTTTTTTTTTTTTAATATTTTTTTAATTGTAGATGGACACAATGTCTTTATTTTATTGCTTTGTATGTGGTGCTGAGGATCGAACCCAGGGCCTCACGCATGCGAGGCAAGCGCTCTACCACTGAGCTACAATCCCAGCCCCCTAAAGGTGTTTTTTGATGAGACTGATGTACCAACTGGGCTAAAGCAGACTGAGCAAAGCAGATATCCCTCCCATATGCAATGGGCCTCAGCCAATCAGTTGAAGGCCTGAATGGAACAGAGAAATGGACCCTCCTGAGAATGACAGAGAACTTTTCCTGCTGATGGCCTTCAAACTGGGTCATGGATTTTTTCCCAGCATTTGGACTGGAACCACACCATTGGCAATCCTGGTGTCGGGTCTTGGCGCTCACACTGGAACTCACAGCATCGGCTCTCCTGTGTCCCCACCTTGTTGACTGTAGGTCATGGGACTTGTCAACTTCCAAACTTGTGTGATTGTGTAAAATAATTCCCTCTAACCTATGTGCTTGCCCTCTCTATGTCCACGCACACACACACACACACACAGTGGATATATGATCTCTCTATCTATGTAAGTCTCTCTTGTCTATAGCTATCTATCTCCTACTGGTTCTTTTTCTTGGGTCAGCCCTGACTAACTCACCTCCCTTACAGATAAGGAAAATGATGCCTCAGCTCTTCTCAACTCATCCCAAACTCGACCCATCATCTTCTCTCCTAGCCACACACTCCTGGAGCTGAAACTAAGCCTCCTGCTGTCCTCCCTGGATCTCTTCAATCTCCTAGATCTCAAGATTACCTGTCTTTGAACTCTTCAGGGTTCCCCTTCCCTCTTTTCACTCCTGCTGCTGATCCCCATTGCCAGATCCTCAGCTCTTCTCTCTGGGTGGAGGCAGCATCACCTGAAGGACTTCCATAGTTGCAGACCCTCCTGAATCATCCTGAAACTAAGCTCCTCCCTCTCCAGGTCTTGCCGGCTATGGGGACTTTGGGTACCAGGCCCAGGGGTACTCTTTGCAGGATCCCTCAAAAGGTGTGTTTTAGCTGGAACCAAACATGAAAAGAATTGAAATTGATAAATGTTTAGACAATGCTGAAAAAACAAATTTGCTAAACTTTAAAAATTTTCTCCTTAGTAGAAAATAGGTTCTTTTTTTTTTTTGGTATTGAGGAACTGGGGGTTGAACTCAGGGGTACTCAATCACTGAGCCACATCCACAGCCCTATTTTGTCTTTTATGTAGAGACAGGGTCTCACTGAGTTGCTTAGGCACCTCGCCATTGCTGAGGCTGGCTTTGAACTCGCGATTCTGTCTCAGCCTCCCAAAGTGCTGGGATTACGGGCGTGTGCCACCGTGCCCAGCTCAATAGATTCTTTTTTTTATCACTTTGAAAAATTTCTGAGCAAGCATGATGATTATTGAGTCATTACAGATAATTGTAAAAGAAATGTGTTTTAATTTCAAGAGTGACAATCACCAAAATCTGTCTGCTTTATCTATAGGAAAAAAATATGCATTAAATGCAGCATGCGACATGCCCGGGGCCCATAAAGCTCTTAAAACACTCCCTTCATCTCCAGCCTTCCCTGCTTCAATACCCACTGCCATCACTTCTGCACACGCTGGGCCCCTGCCCGTTTGCACCCACCTCCAGTATTCGAGGTCCTTCACAATCCAGCCCATCCTGCCCTGCACTGTTCATTCATTCAACAAATTCATTTGATACTTGTCAATGACCTTTTGACTTGGGCCTGGTTCTAAGAGGAATACCGCACAAAGCAAGACCAGCAAGTTTCCCACCCTGCAAAAATCTGCACTAGACTGGGAGGTCAAGAAGAGGAATAGGAACTGGAGACAGCCAGAAAGCAAATAAACAAATAATGAAAATAAACTATCAGATTTATTTGAATGAAAAATAAATAAGGGTAAGAAACTTGGTTGTGGTTAGACAGCAGGTGCTGTTTCTGGAGTGAGTGGCTAGAGAAGGCCTCTCTGAGGTTACCACACTGAGGCAAAGACGAGGATTAAATCCAAGAACTAACTCTGTCTCTATATAAAACCCAAAATAGGGCTGGGGATGTGGCTCAGTGGTCGAGTGCCCCTGAGTTCAATCCCCGGTACAAAAATAAATAAATAAATAAATATAAAAAAATCAGGGAACTAGCCAGGCAAAGGTCTGAGGGGAGAGAGTTCCGGGCAGAAGTCATAGCCAATGCAAAGACCTGGAGGTACCTGTGGGTTTGGCAAGTTGAGGAAAAGCCAGGCCACCAGGGCATCTGCAACCAGAGTGAACAAGAGGCCAGTGTTAGGAATTGAGGTCAAAGAGCTGGAGTGGAGGAAGCAGGATATGGAGGACTCTGGTCAAGACTCAGCTCCCCTGCTCTCCAGTATGTTCCTTCAGCTGCTCGACTTGCAAATGCTGCCATGGTGTGGGAGGCACTTTAATGGCTGACTGGTTCATTAAGCAGCAGCAGCAGTTTGCAGAGCCACAGGGCATCGTGGATCTGCCAACACCTCCCTGCGACAGGCATCTCTGTGGGCTGGGCTAGCCAGGCACAAATTACCTCACTAAACAGCCACCACCTGCCAATTCCAGCAGACTTTCATAGCTCCCCTTGGCTTTGTTGCCCTCAGAGTCCCACTTGATGCCCACCGGTTTCCTCTTAAATGCCAATGGCCCCCATTCATGTCAGTCCGCACGACTACGAGCCTGATGTATTTTGCCTTGACTGGTATCACAGCAGACAGGCCAAATGCGCCTCCTTCATGGTCATATTCTGACTTACTAGTCATGATTCTTAAAATGTAGCAGGAGTTAAATGAAAGCAATATAATTTATCATTCTCCTAGTTTAGAAGTCTGTGGGGACTTGTAAATATTTTTCCCAGAGATGGAACACATTTGGCTTCTATTGAAAGGTGTTTGGGGTTAGATGAATTGCAGCTTAACTTGACCAATAATGTTTGTAGAGCACCTCCGGGTCAGGCAGTGTTTAGACACTGGTAGAACAGTGACCAAGACACCACTAAATCCTTCTGGAAGGAACTTTCACATTGGAGAGAGAGAAATAGCTAATGAATAAGTAAATAATAAATGATCAAGCATATTTCAATAGTGATAACCCCTGTGGGGAAAACAAAATGAGATGAGAGATAGTGGCGGGAGGGTGGGGACTGTCATAGGTGTGAGCAATACCTTAGATCCGGTGGCCCAAAACAGCCTTTTTTAGAGGATGGCCTCCTAGAGAAAACCTAAAGGAAAACAGAGAGCCAGCCATGGTCAAGACTCAATGCTCAAGGAACAGGAAGTACAAAGCACTGAGGTAGGAATGGCTTAGCCCTTGGGGAACAAAGGGCCAGTGTGATTGGAAGGCAGTTAACACAGAGGAGAAGGTTAGAGAGGAAGCTGGAATGGGCACCCAGGGTCAGGTTTGTATAAGGTCTAGTGGGTCATGGTAACAGGCTTGGATGATTTTGTTTCAAGGCGGGTCTTGCTAAGTTGCCCAGGCTGGCCTTGAACTCCTGGGCTCAAGCCATCCTTCTGCCTCAGCCTCCCAAATAGCTGGGACTACAAACATGTGTCACCTCACCCAGCTTGCATGATGAGGCAAGAGATCCCCTAGAGGACTTTTAGCAAGCGACTGTTTTGCTTAGTGTTCTAAACAGTCTACTATGGCTTCTAGGTAAGAAGCCACCAACCATTGGACCATCTATTTGTACAGTGCTGTATTGTTTACTGGGACCTTTCATGCTTGCAGTGCCATTAGCATCACAATACAAATGAGATAGACAGAATTCTTCCTATTTTATAGATGAAAAACTGAGACCCAGAGAGATTTATTTGACTAAGCCAGGTATCAGAGCCAGCAAGTGGCAGGACTCAATTAAAAGTGCTAAGTGCAGTGTCTACTTCTTAGGAAAAGTTCCTTGGATATGGATTGGAAAAAAACTTGACAAGCAGTGACAGTTCTACCTATCTGCTTCTTTGCTGTGGCCAGAAATAGCACAAACATGCCTGCCTTGTTCTCTGCATGGATTCAGCCTGAGGAGCGCTCTCCTCTTCTAACCACCCACCACAATGTACATCATGATGCTTAATCACGGTTCCATTCGGAGATCCTCGTACTTTATATCATAATGATTCTCTGCAGATGCCCATCCCCCCAAATTTTGTTAGTACCCACAAACACAAAGATAATTCCTGAGATATAACTGAGCATGTAATAAGTGCCCATATAAAACAGAAATCTTTCCAATGAACTAGTTATCATTTACTGAGTACTTCTTATCTTCCAGGCACTGATTATTTGTATCTTCCCAAAATTATTTCAGTGAATTCTAATAGCAACCATCTTTGAGAAAGGGACTATTATTATCATTTTAGACATGAAGAAACAGAAGCTCAGAGATGTTAATAAGGAGCAAATGACTCCAAAGCCAATGCTGTTAATCTCTGTTGTATTTCCTTCTTATTGGAAGTACAATATCTTTGTTTTTTCAGCCTTGATACTTGGAACTTTAAGCGTTAGAAGTAGGACTCCAAAACCAAACAAAAGAGTTTTCTGCTGCAAATACATGAAAGAGTATTGTGAGATTAATCAATCCATTGGTCTATACATCTGTCCATCCATCCATCCATCCATCCATCCATCCATCCATCATCCATCTATCCTAGTAATCATCTTTCTCTCTGATTTATGTCAACTCTTAGAGGAAAATGTAAGGACATCCTACAGATGGTGGGTGAGGTAACAGGGGAAACATGAATGAGGTCAGGTTTTTCCACAATGTTTGCTCCTTCCTAAATTAAACCCTTTGCACCCCTGAAGAATCAGAAGATCCGTGGCAGCCATGTTGAAAAAACAGGCTCTTGACCTCCTCCTCTCATTATTACTGCTCCTGTCATCCGTGGGATGGGTCTGCCGGAAGCCTCTGCCTACTTTGTCATCCCAGGGAGGCAAAGTGTATCTCAGAAGCTCACACGCAGATGTGCACCTGTTGCTCATCTGGAGCAGTGATGCTCAGCAAAGCAGAAAGGACCTCAGGTGCAGTGCGGTGCAGAGGATGTCCAAGGGCTTCATGGCGTCTTCCTCCAGCAATCCACTTTGTCCAGCTCTTTAACCTCCCAGTTTTCAGTTTCTTCATTTGCTTAATAGACTATTAGGTCAGGATTTTCTTTTTCCCTCATCTCCTTTATTTTCTCCAACACAAAGCCTCTGATACGAAAGAGGGCTTCTTGTAAGATAAAACAACGATGGGGATTTTGTTAAGCTAATAATGAGTCAAAATGAGACAAAAATCAGCGGGAGTGGGCAATATCAACAAATCACAGGTTTGTAGATCCTGTAGCTATTAACCTCTAGATTCAAATAAGCAAATCAAAGGAAGCAAACTAAAATATCCGGAAAGACCAAGTAAGAAAAATGAATGATGGGCTGGGGCTGTAGCTCAGTGGAGGAGTGCTTGCCTAGCATGTGTGAGGCACTGGATTCAATCCTTAGCACTACATAAAAATAAATTAATTAATAAATAAATAAAATAATTTTTAAAAAAAGAAAAAAAAAATGAATGAGAGCCATGTCTATCTACACAATTGGGACTTGATGAGGTAGAGTACACACACCTGATTTCAGCTCCAGGATTCAGTGCCATGTAGGAACCCAGCTCAGTGCTGACAGATCATTCTGGATTTTCAAGAAAATCCCTAGAATCTGATTGTATGCTAAATATCCTTTTTAAAATATTACCTGGTAAGTCAACTTTTAAAACATGATGTGTTAAAGGGAGATACTTATTCTCTTTTTTTTTTTTTTGTGGTACTGGAGATTGAACTCAGGGGCACTCGACCACTGAGCCACATCCCCAGCCCTATTTTATGTTTTATGTAGAGACAGGGTCTCACTGAGTTGCTTAGGCTGGCTATGGACTCGCGATTCTCCTGTCTCAGCCTCCCTAAATGCTGGGATTACAGGCTTGCACCACTGTGCCC
>PVHX01012858.1:0-57338 GCA_004024805.1 Geosciurus inauris | reverse complement strand
TAATCTGCTTATAATTTTGTGCAAAGTTAGAAAAATTATGATTGTAATAATTTTTTTTTCTATTTGCCTCAACAAATGTTTTCAGTGAATAGTGTGTACAGCTTCTGAAAATTTGTTTTTTTTCTGTTATGTTTGATAACATGTATTTAAATGCAACTTTTGAGAAAAATAAATAAAAATTAAAATTAAAAAAAAAACAGGTAAAATATATAGAATATCAGGTAATAAAAATAAAAAAGGATACAAGAAAACCTGGAGATAGAGTGGGGGATGGTAAATGATTACAAGAAGAATATTTAAGAAAGGCCTTACCCAGTGTAAAGGAAGGAACTAAAGGAGAGTCCCAGCAGCTGCAGAAGCTCCTTTTGCTTTGGGGAACTCTGGCCTTCTCTCCCTGTTATAGGTTACTCCATCATAGTCCATTTTGAAAAAAATGAAACTGAATTCAGTAAAGTCACAACACCCTTGGCCATCTGCATGATCCCTGCCATATGTATCTCTGCCTTGTCCAATCACCTGCCATCTGCCACTGTGGACCTCTGAACTGCTCAGGTGATGAATATCCTTAGGTTTCCATGTCCCATCTGATAGAGAACAAGGACTTTGGAATACTTCCCCCAACTTTGCCTTCTTTTAGCAGCAAGCAGCTTGGAGATATCATTGCCCATTTTTCCATAGAAGTGGGATGTATAAATTGATGGTGGTGAAACTGGAGTTTTGAAGTCAGACTAAATTCCCCAATTCACCAATTTCCTCTGGGTTCCTCTCCCACAAATTCTGAAGAATAAAATCCAAGGACAACCATGGAAGGAATAATAAACAGAGTACAATTTATTTAAGCAAGAAGAGATAGAACTTCTGTCATGCAGGAGGGAGCCTGACAGCAGAAAAACCTTTTTTTGTGCAAGCTTAGGTGTTTATATATGGTTTTGGGCAGAGTAGGGAGCAAAATCTATGTAAAATAGGTATTGAAAAGGCATTCTGGCTACCATCTGTGTTCACTTCCATTGTTCTTTCTGTAACCCATCCTCCATCCTGTAACTTCCATTTAGGTTTATTCCCACCTTCTATCTTCCACCTCTGGAACAAAGGAGTTGGCTGGAGGTGTTCCTACAGGTAAGCCACAAGGATTTTTACATTTGAAATAAGCCTTGCTGGTGCTCATTAATATGACCACTTGTTAGCCTCCAGGTGTGGTTGAATGGGGACCATTATCCTGACAGCCTGATCATTTATCTATTATTTTATCCTCATTCAGTAGGAAAATGTAACAGTGGTTTACATTATGCTTTGAATATAGCCCTTGATGCTCTGCCTGTAAGGTCAGATTGGCGGTAAAGACCACGATCATTAGCCAAAAGGGTAAAAGCATAGCTTTATTGGGGTCTGCTCTCAGGCGAGGTTCACTGGTCACCAGTGTGGGCCAGGAAAGTCGCGCCCAAGACTGGAAGACACCGCTTTTATGGGTAGGTTGAGGGAGAGGGATTATCATGAAGAGGCGTCTCTTCTTGGTTGGCTGAGGCCTAGTGACGGGTATGGGCCAATTTCAGATGTCAGCGTGTTCATTGATGATTGGTTGATGTCAGAGAGGTGAGTAGTCAACTATTTGGCGTGCAGGAGAATTCTTGGTGCTCATGGGTAACTTTAGATGCCTGTCCCCCTTTGTGGGGGACAAGCTCTATAGCCTTGGGAACCCACAGTTTGACCTCTTTGATGATATAGGGTGCCGGCATCTCTCTGCCTATTTTCTGCTTATTGGGGGGAGTTGTAGGGTGGAGGTTCGGATGTGGGGTTGGAGGGGAGGCGGCTATGGGGAAGCAGGAGCATTTGGTTGATTGCTACCTGGGCAATTTCTCCTACAAGCTCACATGGAAACCCGATGATCGAGGTCGATATAGGATGTAAAGTTTCCAGGTGATGTGAAGCCCTTCAGAGACCAGTTGAACAATCTGAGAGATGAATGCTGGTCTGTTGTCAGAGTGAATAGAGGCAGGTAGTCCAAACCTGGGAATAATCTGCTCAATGAGGATGGAGGCCACTATATCTGCAGTCTCCCCGGAGGTGGGATAGGCTTTTACCCAGCCTGAAAAAGTATCAAACAAAGTGAGAAGATAGCATAATTTTTTTTTAAATGTCTGGGCATATGAGTAAAGTCAATTTGCCAATCTTTGCCTGGTTGGTGGCCTCTCATCTGGTGAGTTGGGAGTTTGGGGTTAAGTCCTCCTTGTGATGAGACTATAGAGCAGATCTCACAAGTGGAATGAATCTGCTGGAGAATAGTAAAAAGACCAGGATAAAAGAAAAGAGGTTGGAGAAACTGCTGGAGGGGCCTGGCTAGAAGACCAAAATTAGAGATCCAGTGGCAGAAGAAGCCAGCAAGTCCTAGGAATGAGAGAATGTAATTGGCTGTGGTAGGTGGTTGTAAGTCCTGGAGGGTTTGGATCCTGTCCACTGTGAGAGACTTAGAGTTAGGAGTCAACAGGATGCCTGTGTAAGTGACTTGAGGAACAGAGAGCTGGGCCTTGTCTGGGGAAGCTCTATAGCCTTGGGAACCCAGGAAGTTGACCAGTATGAGCCTGAGAGGCTTGTAAAGATGGGCTGTATAGGAGGAGGTCATCTACATACTGTAGAAGGACACTGTATCTCACATCACAGTAGAGTAGGTCTTGGGTCAGGGCTTGACCAGAAAGGTGGGGGCTGTCCTGGAAACCTTGAGGTAAGACTGTTCATGTTATTTGTTGGGATCTGTGTGTTGTGGGATCATCCCATGTAAATGAAAAGACATAATAGGAATCATGGTGTAAGGGGACTGAAAAAAGGCATCTTTGAGGTCAAGGACAGTGAAGTGGGAGGTGGAGGGAGAAATGTGAGAAAGGAGGATATAAGGGTTGGGGACCACAGGGTGGATGGGAATTACCATGTTATTTATTAAATCCAAATCTTGGACCAACTGATAGTCTCCCGAGGATTTATGTACTGGCATGATGAGGGTGTTGCAAGGAGAGTTGGTGGGGATAAGGAGCCCCTGATCAAGTAGGTGGTCTATGATGGGTTTGAGCCCTTTCCTCTGAGTAGGGGAAATAGGGAATTGGAGGAGGGAAGGAAACTTAGCTTGAGGTTTTAATTGAATATGGTTCGGCACGTGGTGAGCAGCCACTACTGGTTTGGATGTGTCCCATACCTGGAAATTGACAAGGTCAGGAGTTAATGGCAGATTTGGTGAGGCTGAGGCAGAGGAGAGAGTAAGGAACAAAGGTAAAAGATGAGTGGAGGGCCTTTGGGGGAGAATCTGTAGGGTAGTTCCTAAAAGGGAGAGAATGTCTCAGCCAAGGAGAGGAACTGGACAGGAGGGGATATCTAAGAAGGAGTGAGTAAACAGATATCCCTCTAGGGTGCAGGCAAGTTGGCTGTCCATTTTGAAAAGAAAGCTATACCATCAATTCCCATAACCAAGATCTAAGATGTAAATAAAGGGCCAGGATGGGCAGGCAGAACAGAATAGGTAGCCCCCATATTTACCAGGAAGCTGGTGGACTTACCCACTACCTGCAGTATTACCCTGGGCTCAGTGATAGGGGTCCTTGAGGCCTAGCTTCTTTAGTCGTCAGCGAATCCCAGCAGTTCTAGGGAAGGGACTGCCTGGTTGGCCATACCCCCGCATGGAGGTGCCAGGGAAGGGCCAGCCATAGGGCAATCACTCTTCCAGTGTCCTGCCTGCTTGCAAGTAGAACATGGTCTGGAGGTTGGCAATGGGTTTGGGCACTGCTGAGCCCAGTGACCTTCCTGTCTGCACTTAAAGCAAGCCCCAGGTGGGGCAGATGGCTGGTGCCCCTTTTGAAGTTGAGTCAGCCGCACAGGCTGCTGGGCAGCTACCAAGGCCTGGGTTTGGAGAGCTACTTTTTTTCTGTAAGCGTGCCTGCCTGGCCAATTTGGCTGAGGCTTCCCTGGTATTATAAACTTTGAGAAAGTCATCTTGATTAGATCTTGCATAGGGGTCTGAGGACCATTCTCAGCTCATTTGAGCTTTATTCTTCATCAAGGCTGATTGAGAGATAAAATGAGTTGCCAGGACTGTGGCCCCAGAGGATCTAGCTTTGTGTTTGGTAAGAGGCTCAGTGAGGTTGTTGAGAAACAAAGCTGGATTTTCATGAGGGCCCTGGGTAACTTCTGCCAGTTTATCAAAATTAACCACTTTGTTAGAGACTGCCCTATCTTGGTCTGGATCCCAGACCAATTTATCTAGGCAGATTTGTGGGGTGAATCACCAGCCTCATAACAGAATGGGTTTTATAAGCTTTCATATGAGATAATATAACAATAAGCAAGCAACAGTTATACTTTGCAATATTGAATATTGTATATAATGAATCAATAATATAGAAGAAAAGAAAGAGAGAGAGGCTCCAGCCCAATAAGCACTCACCAATCAATACCAGATAACACAACACGGGTTTGCAGGTACATTCAAAGCACCATCATTACCTCCAACATCCAGCCTTGCGTAAAATAAGCAACATCAAAAATGGGGTAAACACATAGGTAAGAGTCTTTCTCCTCAAAGCACCATCATCACCTTCAAAATCCTTCTTCTTTACTCAAAACAGCATCAACACCTTCAACACCTGTCCTTGAGTAAAAGGAGCAACACCCAGGGTAGGGTAAACACATAGATGAGAGTCAAGATCCTCCTTCTTTACTCACAGCATAACCAACACCTTCAACACCTATCCTCGGGTAAAAGGAGCAACACTGAGAGTAGGGTAAAAAATATAGGTGAGAGTCAGCTTTCTTCCCCACAAGTCAAATTCCTTCTTCTCACTCAAAGCATCGGATTCCTTCTTCCCCGGTTGAATTTCTTCTTCTTTGGTTGAATTTCTTCTTCTCTGGTGGAATTTCTTCTCCTTCCAGTTGGATCCCTTCTTCTCCTCTCTCCAGTTGAAACCCTTCTTCTCCTCTCCAGTTGGAATTTCTTCTTCTCTCTTCTTTCTCCTTTGGAGGACTTAAAAAGACACAGCAACCCCTCCCAACATGCAGTCCAGCGTTATGCAGCTGGCCTTAGGCTGTTAAATCTCTGTGAGGTGGGAACTGGCCAGGTTCCAAAACTCACAGGATCAAAGGCTGAAAGTTTTGAGGCACCAAGAGCTTAATAGTGTGCCAGATGGCCCGGAACAATAACCTTGAGAGCTGTTTCCTCTAAGACTCTCCAAATTCCTCACTAATGAGCTCTCCTCTCCTAAGTCACACTCAACGACGGGCCCATATTATTAACTATCTATACATGCCCGCATGCCTGCCAGGAGGTATTGGCTCATCCAAGCACAGTGGTTATGGCCTTGTTGACCCTCTTGGTAGTCCCAGTGTGAGTCAACCTCAGGAACTGCTGCCATCCCTGTGGAGAAGGGAGGGTCTGTCAGATGTAAGGCCTTTCATCAAGAGTAAGAGAAGATGAGAGAACAACATAAACATCATACCAGGTAAGATAAGCCTGAGAGAAATTCTTTCATGTAACTGGTGGAGTCTGCAGAAAAGGATCCTAAATTCCTCTCAATTTGGGCCAAATCTTGAAGTGAGAATGGGACATGAATGCATACTATGCCTTCAGCTCCCACAACTTCACGGTGGGGGCAAAGTAGCTGTGCATCAGAAGAGGGTTGCGAGTTATTTACAGGAAGACGGGACCAGGTGTGAGCACTGATGGGGGAAGAGAGGTCAGGGGAGGAAGTGTAATGAGAAGATGGCAGCAAAAGGGGGAGAAGGCAAATGTAGGAAAGGGCCAGGAGACTGTGAGGAAGAGGCCCAGGAAGGGATAGAAGAGGGGCCTGACAAGGCGGAAGGCGGTGAGATGATGGGGAAAGGGAAGGAACAGTAAGAAGCTCTGGGGGGTCAGATAAGGAAGATGGAGAAGAAGTTGAGAGAGAGTTTGGAGACTCCTTGGGTGAAGAAAGAGAAGGAGAAGGGCTATGATGGGCAAGAGGACCTAAGCAGTAGAGCAGGTGGAACAAGGGTTGAGGCGACAACAGAGATCCCAGAAAGCCTGCACATAAGCGACTTCTGAACACTTATCTCTCTGGTGACAAAAGTCGCCCAAATCCGTGAGGATGTTAAAAATCAAATGTTCCCTCAGGAGGCCATTTTGAGCCGTTGTCCAGAAGATATTGGGGCCAGACCCCAGTTGAATAAAAGAGCAGTCTTTTACGGCGAAGGTCATAGCTGAATCTCAGTTTGGAAAAAATAATGTATAGACAACCAGAGGGGTTTGGGGGTCTAAAGAGGACCCAGTATTCCCCATGACTCAACAGACACACCCGGGAGTGAACAAGATCAGAAAGAGAGATCCCAAGTTCTGATCATGATCATCCAATTCAGGAGGATGCTAGAGCCTGGAACGCCTCCACAGGCCACAGGGACCCAAACGGAACAGTTGGTAATCTGGCCTGTGCACAAGACTTACGGACAGATCACACAGAGGAGGGTGTATCTGGAGATCCAAGGGGAAATGGAGGAAATTTATCCCACGTTTGTGGGTCTGAATGAGTAGAGGAGAGGCACAGATGGTCCCTGGTTTGAAAAGAAAGGAAGGAGAGACCTCTCCCCAAAGGGGAGATCAATACCCCCTTCCCAGGTTTTGACACCAAAACCACGACCATTAGCCAAAAGGGTAAAAGCACAGATTTATTGGGGTCCGCTTTTGGGCGAGGTTCACTGGTCCGCCAGTGTGGGCCGGGGAAGTTGCTCCCAAGACTGGGAGAGGCCACTTTTATGGGTAGGTTGAGGGAGGGGGATTCTCATGAAGAGGCGACTCTTCTTGGTTGGCTGAGGCCAAATGACAGGTATGGGCCGGTTTCAGAGGTCAGCATGCTTATTGATGATTGGTTGATGTCAGAGCAGTTAGCAGTTGACTGTTTGGCTTGGGAGGGAGGTCTTGATGCGCATGGGTAACTTTAGATGCCCAATCCCCCTTTATCTGGCCTCCATCTCTTAACCCAACATTACCACTGCAACTTTCTTTAAAGTGGACAGGTTTCTTTCTTTTCCTCTTTCCCTTCTCCTCCCTTATCTCTCCCCTTTCCCCAGTCTCAGGAGAAACAGGCAGATTTATTTGTCATTGAGTACACACTATCCATAGGAAAGAAGTAATACAGACTTTGGGGATGGTACCAGAAGATCTCAGAAATAAAGATCTCTCAAATTAACAAGTGAATTACAACTCCAAGAACATGTGGAATGCAGCTTTTGAATCATCTCTTTGAAAAGCCCCTTGCTCTTGCTGATGGGCAGAATCACAGCCTTTGGGACAGGAGTAAAACAATAAACTTTCTAGCAAAGCAATAAAATTTCTTTTTCCTTTTTCTCAAAACCATGTCCTTGTTATTGGATTGGCATCGGGGACAAGGACTGAGCCTTCAGCAACAAAAAAAAGAAAAGCAAGAGACTGAAGCAGAAGCATCACAAATTCCAGGCCAGCCTCAGCAATTTGTTGAGGCCCCAAGCAACTCAGTGAAACCCTAAATAAAAACAAAAAATAATAATAATAAAAAGGGCAGAGGATGTAGTTCTATAAGCACTTCTGGGTTCAATCCCTAGTACCAAAAAAAGAGGAAAGTATTTTCTCATTGAACATAATATGTTGACTACTGAAACCTTGTCAACTTATCTCTATATAGCTGAGGAAGCCCAGGACTCTGCCTTCTAACAACTATAACTCCATGTCTGTCCAGGGCTCAGCCACGAAGCACAGAGCAGACTAGAGTTTATGTGACTTTTTTTCACCTGCTCACTGCAGAATTCACTAATCCTTTGGAAGACAAAAGTTTGACTTTGTGAATGCTGGAGAAAAAAAAATTAGAATGATCATGTATATGGTGTAAATAAAGTGAAACAATCAGGAAAATGATTGGAAAAAAATAGAAAGGAAGAAGGAAGGGAGGGAAGGAGGGGAAGGAAGGAAGAAAGGAAGAAATGAACAAACAAAGGAACGAAGGAAGGAGAGAGAGAGAGAAAGACCTGATCCAAACTAGGACATTTGAACAAATAATTGAAGTAAGTGAAAGAACAAGCCTTGAATCCAAGTGTTTCAGTGGAATGAGAACAGCTGCAGTCTCTAAGGAGGAAAACATACCTGCTGTATCCACAGAACAACAGCAACAACAAAAATGCTTTAGGTTCACAAGAGAGATGAGGTCAGAGAGGTCATTGGACTTCAAAGAGATAGATGGCTGGACCTTACAAACCATTCTGAGTGGGATATTAAAATACTGAAGTATTTGAAGAGAGTAATATCTTTTACCAGTTACCTTGAATCTTGCTTCTCTGAATGCCGAAGTATAACACCAGAGAGGCACATTGAGGCAAGCCAAGAGTGGAAAGTGAAAAGCTTTATTTAAAGGATAGAAGAACAGACTTCTCTGGAAGGAAGACAGGAGAATCAAAAGGCAGAATCTGTGGGATGAGGAAGTCCCATCCTTTTTATACATCTAAAGTCTTCTTTGTCCCTTTACATTCCTCTCCTCTGTCTTGTTAATTTCCCCTCATCAAATACTTGTGATTGGAAGATGTCTGTGGGGAGGAAAAAAGATGGTACACAGGTGCACTGAGGGGTAGGGAGGGGTACTGGGGCAGGAAGGAGTCTCAGGGAAGATTAGCAGTTTCCTGCCTGCTCTGGAGTTGCTTCTTTAACAATTCTGTAGGAACGACAATATCTGCTGGGCTTTGGGAATATTAACATTTTATCTTCAGCTATGGGAGCCTCCAACCTTTTTGACCCATACCTGTTTGGCTTGTTTCTCCCAATCCAGCCCATTCTATCTATGCTGACTACCTATTTTTAATTCTGGCTTCAAGAAGAGCTACACAACCCAATTGTGGTTTTACTTGAGTCACTATAGTTTCTTTACTGGTAGAATTAAGTATAAGGAAGTGAGGCAAGCATGGAGATTACCAGAATAATCTATATGAGAAACCATGGTGACTTGGAACAAGATAGGCCAGAAAAGAAGAGAAATAGTCACATCCCAAATAGTTTTTTGAAAGAAAGCCAATTGATGGGGTATGTTTTAAGGGGTCCTGGCATCAAGGGTAACCAGAAGCATTGTGCAGTGAGCCACTTGGAGAATAAATTTATAAATCACCAAGACTGAGATGTACAGAACATCACTTAGATTTTTAAAATAAAAATATTGGTGAAGTTTTATGGTCTAAATTACATGTGAATACATTCAAATGGGCAAATGGTTTAAATGGAATTCTCAATTGATTTTTCTGTGCATATTGATGATACCACCTATCAAATAAGAATGAGAATTCACAGAAAAATACATTAATGGTTTTTCTGATTTTCTGGAAGCTATTAGATTTGTTGACAACCCAACCTAAATCATCTATATTATTATAAAAGTATAACATTTTATGGGGAATATTTATTTTTAAAACAGGAATTTTTTTCCAAATGCATATTTTGGTCAGAGAGGTCACACATAAAGTGTGAGGGGTATTGAAATATTTAGTTGGACAGAAGTGTATATAATTATTTTTATCTTTGAAAATCCTTTTGGTAGTAAAACTGATAAAGGAAAAGATAGAAGCAAAGCTCACAGTAAACAATATAGTGCTATTGCCTGGTGCCATGGCATAAGCCTATAATCCCAAAGTCTTGAGAGTCTAAGGCAAGAGGATTGCAAGTTCAAAGCCAGCCTCAGAAACTTTGTGAGGCCCTAAGCAACTCAGAGATTCTGTCTCTAAATAAAATATTAAAAAAGAAAAGATATGGGGATGTGGCTCAGTGAGTAAGTGCCCCTGAGTTCAATCCTCAATACTAAAAATGAAGAAAGAAATAAAGAAATACATAGAGCTGTATTTTCTCGCAGCTTTTAATTTTCTGTTTTTATTTCAGTTTTGCTCAGATTCCTTTCTAATTTCATTAATTGGGAAGACAAAATTCCACATGTTGAAAGTGGAATTAATAAACAGAATAGTGTTGATACTTTGGGATTTTTAATAAGTATTTTATAATCTATAATCTGAAATATTTTCTATGTGCTTTCTTATAAGCTATGATTTGCTTAAGTCAGTACTAAGCCATTAAGAATGTCATATAAATAATATGACTTTAGAAAAAAATAGAATGTATTACTACAAGATATATTAACTAAACCAGCAAGTTATGACATGGACTCTTTTTTTTTTCAGTTTGGAATTTTTATTTCTTTTTAAAAATTTGTTCTAATTATACATGACAGTATACATGATAGTAAAATGAATTTTGATACACTGTACACAAATTGAACACAACTTCTTATTCTTCTGGTTGTACGTGGTTTAAAGTCATGACAGTAGTGCAATCATACATGTATATAAGTGTAATAATTTCGGTCTCATTCTGTAATCCTTCCCATCCCACACTCCTTCCCCTCCCTTCACTTCTCTCTGCACAGTCCAAAGTTCCTTCATTCCCACACCCTCCATTATGGACCAGTATCAACTTATCAGAAAAAATATTTGGTCTTTAGTTTTTTGGTTTAGCTTATTTTACTTAGCATGATATTCTTCAGCTTCATTCATTTACCAAAAAATGTAGTAATTTCATTCTTCTTTAAGGCTGAGTAATATTCCATTGTGTATATGTACCACATTTTCTTTATTCATTTATCTGTTGAAGGGTACTTAGTTTGTTTCCACAATTTAGCTATTGTGAATTGAGTTGCTATAAATGTTGATGTGGCTGAGTCACTGTAGTATGCTGATTTTAATTCCTTTGGGTATAAGGACATAGACTTTTGAATGGGTTCTATGCATTGAATAAGATTCTTAGATGTATTATATAATTCACTCTCAACCAAATAGTTAAATAATAATACATACATTAAATGAGACTTTAATCCTCCATTTTCCATCTTCAAGAAAAATGTACCAGCATTTCTTTTACAAAGTGGAGTTGTAATGCTGTTTCATCAATGGTTTATGTTGGTGACTATAATTCTTGGATAACTTTATGAAATTATATTATGATTGTAAAGCAACTTTTACAGATAATAATGCAGACAATTTACAGTCATAGGATAGATATTTTTATCATCTGTAGAATAGAAGAACTGGATGTCTTCAATATCTAATGATTTTAAATGTTCTAAATGAAAGTTAGTGTAAGAATTCAGGGTATTTTAATAACTCTTGCCCAGGAGATAGAAATCTATTTAAGGATACATTTTTTTCTAATATATATTTTTATATTATCATTATGAAGATAGTTCTTTGGTTGCTCTAAATCACTAACATCTTTATACCTCTTCTATTCAAAATAATTATATGTGGGTTTCTATCTTTGGTGCCTTTACTATTGTTATTTAAATTATAACAATCACCCTATATTTTTAAGTTATCAATTACAACTATCTCCTTGCTAGTTGGCAGATGAGGCTCAGGATGTGTATTTTATAAAGGTTTTCTTCATATTTTGAATATTGATATATCCATGTTTAGAAAACATTACTTTTAACAAAGTGGCTTTGAGTTAGTATTTCTTATCAGTCTGCTTCACATAAAGGGAATAGAAGACACACTTAAGATTAATTAATGGAAGGTTTATTTACAAAGGAATAGTTGCAAAGATGTGAATGATGTAGAAAGGAAACCACAAGAGGCCATGAATCAGCCCCAAAGTTATTCTCAGTCATTAAAGTATGAGCTAGTCAAAGTCTTACAAAGGAAATTAACTTAAGAGGAAAAGTGTTGGTGTCAGAATACAGCCAGTTTGGACAACTTTCAGAGATGGAGAAGGGTATAAATACTAAATAATTTGACTTTAAATCTGTTATTGCTTCAGATTACTTGCAGCATTCCCTACTAGTGAAATCCAAATGGAATTCAAAGCCATAGAAACCCTGTTGACACACCCAATACAAGTCAGTCTCCTGGAGGTGGAAAGTAGAATGAAAGAGAATGATGGTTATTTCTGGAGGGACATTTGAAAACACATTTTATATATATATATATATAAAGACTACTAGAGACTATAGTATTATATATATACTACTATATATATAAAGACTACTATATATATATATATATATATATAAAGACTACTAGAGGAGAACTTGGAGAGAAGAAAGCCTTTCATTTTAAGGAAAATAATCATTAGAGGTAATGGGTGAACTGGCCTTAATACCAAAGGATCAGTGCTTGAAAAGAGCAACACGAACATTAACCTTGGGGGAAAAAAAGGTAAATGAGAGGAAAAAAAGAATAATATTTATGAAGATTGGTCCTACCAATGTCAGTGAGTAACTTGTGAACAACAAATTAAAATTAAAAAAATGTTTTCACTCCATAGATACAGGATGTCTAGCAAAATTTTTCTGCACAGTAAAAAGTCTCAAATTCAAAATGCATGATGCTCAAATTAATCAGAAAAACTGTAATATAGACCAATTCCTTTGACTAGAATGGCAAAGGCACATGTATAGTCCTCTATTTTAATCACTAAATTGAATGTAGAAAATAACAGGACATTCAAAATTTTCTAAATTCCCATAATCCTTCAGTTAAATTCATTATTATTTCTAGAGAAATTAGTTCTATTTTAATATTTATGTCTTTTTTTGTCAATTAACAGTGACATTCTAATCCACATTCCACTGTCTAGAAGTCTTTCAGTGAAGGCTTGGTAAACCATAATACATAAATACTTGAAAACAAAGCTATAAATGTTTTCATTTCTTGTCTCTTCATATTTGTATGTGAATGTATCTGCATATCATAATTAGCCAATCAAAATTTCATTCTATGATTAGGAGAAATGTGAACTACCTACCTTGAATTTCATCCCCCTCCCCTTTTCTTTGTGAACATAGGTGACTAGAATAAAAAAAAATCAAAGGTGGTAGCTTAATTTGTGATCTATAATAAAAGAGAAACAGAGAGCTACCTGTGTATTTCTCTAATTTTCACTAATACATGATTTACAAAAAATTTTTAAGCATGCAATCCTTTTTACTTCCATAAATCATGCTTTGCTATTAATAACTCTAGAAATTTCTGTTTTCCTGTCCAAATTTTTAAGGAGGTCATTAAATTTATCTTGGAGTAATTCTCTCCAAAATTACTAGGAACTAACACACAAATGTATTGATTCTGAAATTACTTCATGAAATTATTTAACTAATATAATACACTTGTGGAACAAGAGTAAGGGGAGATGGAAGAGCATGGTCAAATTTGAATTCTATGAAAGCCTCAGCTGGCTCAGAAGACAACTCCAGGGCAAAGACCGTTTATAGAGAAGTCACACATTGGACAGATACCTACAAGGATTGCTTCATTCCCACCTCATTCCATTGAAACTGTCTCTGGAAAACCTACCCTCAACTTGAATGCTTTGGTGGATCACGGAGTGTTCCAACTGGAGGGAATGTGCTGACCTCGTCCTTATAGCAGGTTCTCTTAAAGGGAGATATGGGATGTATGTCGCAAATGTGGTCACCAGTGCTTTGTTAAGGCCATGAACAGTGTCAAAATTGTTTTTATTTATGTATCTGCATATCTTAATAAAAAATAATTACCTCTTTCTGAAAAACAGTGAACTCATCTCTGTGTTCAAGTATGCATATGAGTATGCATTTATATAATTTTCTACATTTTCTGTTGATCTCACCAACTTCTGATCTATCTGCTTCATGAAATTTGCAAATGTATAATCAACTATGGTGTAACCAGTTGCCTCTCCAAGTGGTAGGCAGTGGCAATAGTCTCAAGCTACTTCTGTCCAAAAAGTTTTCCACATTCAACTTATTTGAAATCATTAAGTTACCCTGATTGCTATCCTTGAAAGAGGTGTGTTAAGCAGTACTGATTTTTAAGACTATTTTGAAGAAAACATAGATTCATCCTCTTTCAGATTTAGCATGAAGTCAAAAATAATTACTTGGTTTATCACACATGTAATTCACACACTACTAAATAAAACCACGAAAGAATTTGGAACTTAAAAGTAAAGATCTACTAAATACATAAGAACATATTCTAAAGTAGTTATTTACGATAATTCAATATTAAAAACTATAGATTTAGATCAAATACTAAACTAGTTGGATGCTTGATAAATAAGTACCATGACCAGGTAAGGTTTTGTAATAATAAAGCCTAATACTCATTGCATTTCCTTAATTCTGTGTGTTCTCTAAGTTCTATAATGAATGGAAAGGCAGTGATGTAGTATATTGTCCAATGAGTTAGGGATATGGAATAGACTTCTCTTTATATTTTCAAACTTTTAGCTTAAAAAAACCTAATGAGCAGAATGATTCAGTGACCGCTGGATACTGCTGGCACTATTTCTCATCACGTGGCATCCGTATGGAGTATCTTATTGCTCTTTAAAAGGTTCTAGCTCATTCCAAAAAATGGCTATGAAATTGTCCTTGTATTTAAGTAGGATTCTTAGGCAGAGTTTGAACAGTCACATTTAGTGTGACTGAAAAGTTTTAACTAAAATACAATTTAATTTAGCAAAAGTTTCAACTCTATTACCCGTTTTATATTCTTTATGTATTCATTAATTAATTCAAGTATTTATCTAGGATTTATTCTGAGTAAGATATGAAGAGACTGAAAGGAATTGACATGATTTGAGATAACTTTCATAATACCTTAACTGAAATATAACTCATATACCAGCAAAATCATCTTTTTCAAGCATAAAGTTCGGTGGGAGTTTTAGTATGTTTATTGTTTTGTTGCCATCACCACTATTTAATTCTAGGACATTTTCATGACCATAAAATGAGACTCTGAAATCATCAGTAGTTACTCCCTGCTGCCTCCTTTTCCAAGTCCCTGAAAGCACGGAGCTACTGATCTACTTTCTATCTCTAAGGATTTGCCTATATGGTACATTTTACATAAATTAAATCATGAGACCGACGGGGGTTAAGGAAGGAGAGAGGAGGGTTGGTAAGTAAAACCTGCAGGATAGAACAGAAGGTTGAAAATTTTAAGCAAATGTTCGTCTTGGAGTCTGGAGTCCAAAGATAGTATGTAATTCTATATGGAATTTAGCAGAATTCTTTCCTTTGCAGAGAATCTCATCTACTGTTTTAAGGCTTTCAACAGGTTAGATGTTTCATATAATAGTAATTTGATGTACACAAAGTTCACTCATTTAAATGTAAAAAAGCATCTAAATACAGTCTTCTTAGCAGCATGTAGCCTAGTTTTTTACCAAATAACTAGAAACCACAGTCTATCTAAGGTGTTGTATCAAAGGAACCATCAAGATACTCAAAAGAGTATTCACTATAGCACTATGTTACTGCAAGTGTACAAAGAAATATTAAATTGTAATTGTAATTAATAAATTAAGTCAATAAATATTAGAGCCCAGAAATAATTTAAATGTCACCAGCAGGCTGCTGATTTTATAAACTGACAAATACACATGATAGCTACATTGCTTTAAAAGTTAATGGGTCTGTCGCGGTGGCACACGCCAATAATCCCAGCAGCTCAGGAGGCTGAGGCAGGCAGATCATGAGTTCAAAGCCAGTCTCAGCAAAAGCAAGGCGCTAAGCAATGCGATGAGACTTTGTCTCTAAATGAAACACAAAAAAGGACTGGAGGTGTGGCTCAGTGGTTGAGTGTCCCTGAGCTCAATCCCCAGTACTAACACCTCCTCAAAAAAGAGATGATTTTCTGTCACTGATGTGATTTCAGGATATATTTTTGAATGAAAAACAAGTAAACTTTTGTATGTATATGTGTGTGTAAAGTCAACTACATATTAATATAAATATAATTACATGTATGAATACTACACACATATTAATAAATATATGAATTATATAATTTTAAAAAATATTTCAAAGGAAATCTAATGGAAAAGTATAGAAGAGATCAAGATAGAAGATAGACTTTTTAAAATAAATTATCTTTTGAAATTTTGATTTGAGAATCTTGTATATATTTGACATAATTTTAAAGAAGTTTTTAAAGCTATCCTGAAAGATCAGAAATGAAATGAAAAGTATGTAACTGGCTCTGTGTAGGTTAGTGGCATAACTACAAAAATAATTTTTTTATTATTTATTTTAAATAATTTAAAGTGGCAGAAACATCATGAGAATAATTATAAGTATTTTCCCTATACTTTCATTCTAAATTTCCCAAAGCACCAATGATGAGAATTTTGCCTGATTCTCTTTCTTATTAACAGATACAAATATATGTAGATGTAGATTGGGATACACATATGGCATCTATATTTTGCTGTTAATATAGGTATAAGTAAAGGCAGAGAAATAGTGATATGCATTTGCATATATAGATAAATACATAATAAATCAAGAAAAATAACTTTTAGTAGAAAA
Source organism: Geosciurus inauris (assembly GCA_004024805.1). Lineage (NCBI taxonomy): Eukaryota > Metazoa > Chordata > Mammalia > Rodentia > Sciuridae > Geosciurus > Geosciurus inauris. The sequence continues at coordinate 40,983 of PVHX01012858.1, read as the reverse complement.
TCTGGTAATGCTTGGAAGTCTGAAATAAGTGGTATGTTCAAAGGCACAGTTGCCTTACACTACTAAGTTTATTTTTAATAGAAAAGCAGTAAAACAGCCTGCAGGCTAAAAATACAGTTTTATAGACTTGCATTTCATGTTTTTCTCTTAAGAACTGTTACCTTCTTGTGCAAATGCATGCACACCTCACAAAATATAATGGGTTTATTTTTGTCTCTGGTATATTGTACAAGATGAGAAAGATATCAAAAAATGGGCATTAATGTTCCATTGGGACTCAGTAAAAACATTTTTACAGTAAAATATAAATGTACTGTTTTTAAAACCAAAACTGCATTACATGAAATTTTAGTTTTAAAGCCTTTGGAAAAACATTCTATTTATCAAGTCTATCTAATAATATATTCATTTTGATGTTGAAATTAAGATATTATTTTTCAGAATTGAGCCAAAATATCATTTTAGAATAAATTTGTATACAAACATGAATTTATGTTTCATTTATAACTACTCCAAAACTATAAGCATAGGGTATTTATTTATAATCAAAGTATATCAACTAATTTTTTCCCTCAGGAAATAATTAAATAAATGGTAACAATTGACATAAAGAGTACATAAAATTTAATGTATTATGGGAATTTAGTATCACCTTCATATGCAAGACAGAGTTTACTTTTTCTCTAAATCCAATCACTATAAACTATTAGAATAAAAAAAGGTTATAAGCAGGTTCATTACTCTCCTGAATTTTAAGAGCTCTTTATGCTGAAGAATAGCAATTCTAAAATCTCTACTGTCTGGAAAGAAAGAAAAACCTTTAGGCATATTTGCTAATAATATGTTTCTTCTGAGACCAGGATCATGCATCCAAGAGAAATTGTTAATCTAATGGAACAATTTCTTAAATATGAGAATAGGGGTGAGAAGGGTAAAAAGAAGGGGGTGGATCTTCATTATGACTTGGGCTAAGTGCACTTCATTAGGAGGATCTTAAAAAACAGGCATTGAGGAGCCGTGCTTGTATTGTAGCTGAAGGACAGAGTGCTTGCCTAGCATGTACAAGGCCCCGGGTTCAATCTCCAGCACTGAAAAAAAAAAACAAAAAACAAAAAATTGAGTGTGCTCATGTCTCCATATTATACTACACATTGAAAACCACACTTCACATTTAAAAGGAGACAACTCCTTACTTAAGACAAATGGAGTTTCTTACATTCAAAATATTATTTTAGATATTTATGTTTCTATATGCTACTACTTAAAAAATAAAGAGCTTACATATGCCCTTTGGACGACAGAATTTAAGCAGTCATCTCAGTTATCCAGCAGTGTTTTGGTCAATGATAGCCTTGAGTACAGTTGAACACAGGGGCCTTCTACGTTGGTATGTTTTCAAATGATGCAGAGCTGTTCGTCTAAGGGTAGTTTCACTTTGATTCTCTTAGAGATCTAGACATAGAACAAGGCATTCAATTTCTTTAAAAATTCATAAGTTTTGATTTCTTTAGTCCTCTGTGATATTTTTACAAATAAAAAGTCATTGTGTATCCATTCAGTTTTCATATGCTTACTGAAGATAACCTAGTAATATTTGTACTAGACCAACCCCTGAGTAAGCTTCTCAAGTCAACCAAGGAAAAATGTCTGTTATATAATATAAATTACTTTTAGTAGATTGAACTCTATTGCTATTTTATTGATGAATGGAGATTCACTCCCATCTACATTAAAAGAAAGAAAAGGAACATCTGTGATTTCTAAAGATAATTGCACTCACAGGTATTTATAATGTTTTATGGTTCATAATACTGTATTTATTTTTAATTTGTTCTATGGCTAATACTTGAGATAAAATATAATAAATAAAAGATTTTTTAAGATTTTTGTGCAGATAACCCAATTTCAAAGCAAATTTTACAATTGCCTAAAATTGGTTACTCAAAGACCATACATGACATTTTTTTAATGTCCAGTGGACTCATTTTTGGTATTCTTTTCAATCTAATGCTAAATTTTATTCAGGTTTATTTCTTTGACTTCCTATCATTAGGCCATACCTTATTCCTTCCATATAGATCCCTTTATAAAACTTCCATAAGAATATTTTAAATAATTTAAACAATTTTAGCTTGTTAGAATAGTACATGACCATCCTTCTAAACCTTTATCCTTTTCCAAAATTTAGCACTCATTTAATTCATCTCTAAATTCCATTGATGTCCTTGGGAAAATGCTGTCCGTCCTTTTTAATAATTTCTTCTCCATTACCATGATTTCCATCCCTTACCCTTACTCTCCATTGCTAGTATGACAGTCAATTTTATATGTGAACCTGACTGGACCATAAAGTGTCCAACTGTTTGGATAAATATTATTCTGTGTGTGTGTGTGTGTGTGAGAGAGAGAGAGAGAAAGAGAAATTAACATTTGATTTCCCAGTGTAAGTATGTCTCATGGAAGACCTAAATACAACATAAACATAATCTTCCCTTGAGTCTTCCTTCCTTACTGCTTTGAGCTGGGGTACTTGTCTTTCCTTTCCTTTGGACTTGAATTAAAATACTGGCTCCTCTTGGGCCCTGACATTGCTAGTCTTTCAACAAACTCACACTATAGGTCATTCTGAGACCTTCAGACTCAAACTGGAACTACACAAAGATTCTTCTGCCAAGTGCAGATCTTGAAACTTCATAGCCTACTAAATTATGTGGGCCAATTTTTTATAATAAATATTTTTTGTATACATATACATTCTCTTGATTTTCTTTTCTCTGGAGAATACTGAGTAAAGCACCTAACATTCTATCTAAATTTACTTTGACTCTGCCTGTATCTTCTCCAATGCTTCCTCTGAATTGAAGCTTGAATTTTTTCTCATTTATATGTCTGAATAATTCATTCCCTTTCTTGGAAATTCATTTTCTTTATTATCATACATAACAACTATAACAAGATATTTAGATATTTAACATTTAGACATTGTAACAAGATAATATAGCCTTTATTTAAGTTAATTAATTCATCCTTTAATTTATTCATTAATTCAGTTAATGTTTATTGTAACTTTACTGCATACCAGTCACTGTGCTAAACACATAGGTTAAAGTCAAGCACAAAATAAAAACCCATTCCTCATTGGGTTTACACATAAGAAATTAACAATAAGCAATTTAACAAATAAACATAATTCAAATAGTAATTAATGTTACAAAGAAAAAGAATAAGGGAATTGAGTTTATAGATGATTACCTGTTTAGATAAAGTGGGTAAGAAAGACTCACATGAAGAGATGAGAATAAAGAAACATAGTAGACAGTCATATGAATATATCAGGAAATAATGATAATTATAAGTAGAGGTACAAATAGTAAAATGTCTTTAAAATGCACAACTAATAAAATGATTTATTATGATGGCAATAATAAAGAGCAATGTGAAAATATATTCATCAAAATAAGTGGAAAAGTGTCTTTGAGGGTTCTGTATGAAAAAAACACAATGAATTAGACCATATTATTATTCTATACTTAAAACCAATTTCATGTATGTAACACAGATAAACTTACAAGGCTATTCCTAAAAGAAAATGTAGGCATTGTCTTGACTTAAACTTGCAAAGGATTAATACATTAGATTACACTAAAATTAGGAATTTATATTTCTCTAAAAAGGCATTTAAAATAACAAAGAAGCTGGTTACTCAGTTTTATATTTTTCCTTATGTCTAAACATTTATTAATATATTGATTCACAAAAATATGATAAAATAATATAAATGGCTTTTAACTTACAAAGGCTCATTTTTAGAATATACAAATACTTACATAACTTAATGAGAAATAATAGTTACTCAAAAGAAAAATGGGCAAAATACACAAGCATTCAACAACAAGAAAAAACAAAAACAAAACAACAAAAACAAAAAACAATACTCAAGAGCATATAAAAAGAAACTAACCTCACTAGTAATTAGGGGTATAAAAATTTGGTGAATAAAAACTTCTGTGCTAATTTGGGGAATCACAATATTAGGTACCAAATAGTCACAAATATTAAATGTCTGACAAAAAACAAACACTAGAAAGGAGATGAAGTAATACAATGCTACTGGAATTGTAAAACAATTTGGCCTATTACTTAAGTTTAATAACCCCATGTTTCACTAATTTAACATTTATTATACAAGCTAAAGAATTGCTTGCTTATGTGTGCCAGATTTAATGTAGACAATGTTTATGTCAGTATTATACATAACCTTGATGAGAGACGAATCAACTGTTTGATAGGAGTATGGATCAATATTTTGTCTTATATTTATAAAATATTATAAATACAATGAAGAAGTTTTAAAAAATATTCCTATACACAATTCTATGGGTAAAATTTTAAATCATGTCATAACTTTGGGTGTCATGTTTGAAACCAGAGAATTGGAAAAACTGAGCTCTGTATATGTACTATGACTTGAAATGCATTTAAATAAAATAATTAAATTAAAAAAAAAAGAAAAACAATACTGCATTTAATGTGATTTACATAAATTTTGAAAAATAAAACATTAAATTTTATTGCTTATTGATGCATGATTAAACAGGTACAAAAAGTATAACGAAATGCATGGAAGAAAGTTACATAGTCATGTATAACTAAAAAGAACAAGTAATAAAAAAATAAATTAACATAAATCTCTGAATAGTAGGAACTTCTAGGAAAGACTAATAAACATGTGACCCAAAACACATTTGAAGGATTCTGGGATTGTTGGCAATATTTTATTTCTTTATTTGGATAATGGTTACATTAGCATTAGTTTATATTAATTAGTTAAGCTGTACCTTTATGTTTCATGTATTTTTATACTATATTTCACAATATCACAAATTCTGTGTGAATATCTCACTGAGTGAAACAAGGTACCATTGGATGACTATGGAAGAGGAATAATATGACTTTTCAATAATTCAAAAATATTTATCGAGGACTTATAACATTCTAATTGTATACTGAATGAACATAAGGGAAACCATTAGAATACCTGATCTAATGGTATTTATGTATGTGTGTCCATGTGCATGTAATCATAATTAATGCATGTATAAATCATAAAATTTGCCACAAAATTCAGGGTAAAGATAACTGAGAATAAACATATGGTGAGAATTGTAGTTTTAAATGGAATTATTAGGGAAAGTTTTGTTCACCGAATAATATTTGACTAATTCCTTGAAGGTGGTGAGGGAGTTAACCATTTAGAAGTCTGAAGAGAAAAGGTGGATGGAGGATGGGGAGGGTTCAGTAAAAGTACAGCCACTACAAAGACAGTGGTAGAATACTGATTCCATAAACCCTAACCCAGGTAAATATGTAAATATGAAGTAAATATGAAAATTATGTATTGTAAAATACATAAATATTTTTATGTATTTTAAATATGTAAATAAATATGTAAATAAAAAGTAAATATGAAATTATTTGCAAATAGGTTCTTTACAAGTGTAATTAAATTAAGAATCTTAAAATGAGATTATTTTGAATTTAGAATGGGTTCTAAATCCAAAGGCAGTTCTTCCTATAAAGGAAAAGGACAGAATTGGTACACCAAAACACTCAAGGTAAAAAACTCTAAAAATATAAAGAGAGAGATTGAAGTTATGAAGCTCCAAACCAAGGTGCTTTTGGAGTCACCAATAATTGAAAGGAGCCAGGAAGGATTTTCACCTAGAGCCTTTAAGTGACTGAAGTCCAATCTACACCTTAATATCAGACTATTGACTTGTATATCCATGGGAAAATTTCTGCTATTTTAAGATACTTCATTTGTGGTAAGTTATAGTAGCTCTGGGAAACTAAGACAAGTAATATCCTGGGGATTTTTCTGTTCCCCACTAGTTGATTTGAATTTTAGTATTTGCCAATATCCTCAAATATTATTGACTTTGAACTATGAAACCCCATATTTTTACATATTTAAATATTATTTTATGTATATGTATTGACATTAGTAAAATATGAAATCTGAGAATACAAGAATAGATTTGTATGTATTTATATTTTAATCATTAAAGCTAATATATAAAATAGAAAATTACATAAAATATATTGAAAGTTATTATTTTTAATTTCCTATAATCTAACCCTGAAAAAGATAATCACTGGGTATATTCTCTTCCAAATGCTATGTCTACACAATTCATAATATGATGACAATGAACATAAACTTTTAGCATCTTCCCTTTAATTTAATCGCAAACATTTCACCACATGATTAAGCATTGTACTAAACATGCTTTTTATGGAAGCATAGTGTTTTATTCTTTGAATATAATATAATTTATTTCGCTTATCCTCTAGTATGGAAGTTTAGTTTTCCCTAGTAGTTTTCTATTACAAATAGCACTGTCAGAATACTCCAAAAATGGCTTCAGAGTGGGTTCAAATCCTGATTATGTCACATTATCTTTCTCTTTTGAAAGATACTGATGAATCAATGTCCATATGTATAAACTGATAATACAGTTCAATCGATCTTCTAAAAATACTTTTGAGGCTTAAAGATAACTTATAAAAGATACTTGAATTTTACGCCCAGAATATTATCCAGTCTCTTATAAAGGGGGATCTAGTGTGTACCAAAAAGATTGTTGCTCTGAAATGGTTATCAGGAGATTAGGGGGGTTGGGAGGGATGACTAGGAGCACAAAAGATTCTTACGTTAGTGGAATAATACTACATAATACTATAGTGGTGTACACACATCCATATGCATTTATCAAACTAACAGAAGATGCAGAAACAAGAGGAAACATAAATAAAAACAAAGGAATTAAGGCTAAGGTTGTATCGGTCCAAATTTGATAGTAACATATATACTGCTCTCGTGAGGGAAATAGAAAACAAGGAAAATGTGGATGAGTAGGGGCAGGAGATACACTAAACATCTCTTTTCCCCTCCCACTCAATTTTGTTGTGGACTTAAAACTACTATTTTGTTACCTGACTGTCCCGTACTCAAGTGTGTGATTCTTGAAAACCTCCTTCTACAGCTTACACTGCTAATGATACCCTTCTAGAAATGTTTCCAGGCAATCCTCAGGTACTGCTGCTGTTGCTCAGGTGTTATATTTTTTCTTTGAGCTTGTTCCACTTATACAATATCAACAAAAAATGTTTCACACTTGTAGAATGAAGAGTGTGGATTTGCTTAGACTTCAGGAATATTGCAGATTTCATATCTTATCCATTATTACTTGGGGTGTCAACTTCCCGGAAATTACTCTCAAGCAGCATACATTTCCATAGCACACAATAAAATGTATTAGATGAATATGTGAAAACAATGAAAAGCTTAGGGAAAACAGGTTTGGAAATCAGTCCTTCTCTCCATACCCAGTAATGAAATTCATATATAAATGACATATATGCATAAATCATTTATGCTCAATTGTATGCCCTTTCTTCTGGCATGCTTGTGTCCTTAAATAATTCTACCAATGTCAGTATGCCTTAATACAATCCATTTTTTAAAAGTCACTCTCAAATACTATTTTTGTTATTATATTAATTAAATGTTAAACACCAGCTTTTCAATTGTTTTTCTCTTTGCAATACATCTGTCTTATTCAACTCTGTGTTACCAACATTGGGCCATTCAACAAATATTTATAAAACCTGACACAGGACAAGAATTAAGTCAGAATACAGGGAGAAAGAGTTAACCAAGCACATATAGCTGAAGTTATCATGAAGATTAGACGAATGGGGAATAGACATAGTTCACAAAGCACTAAATGCCATTTTGGAAAAATAGACATAGGTTTTATATGATTTAGAAGAGTGACACCAAATTTATGTACTATCACATACTTCCTCTTTATCAGAATCCATTTTCTTCACCATTTACATCAAACAACTCCATTTTGGCATGCAGATAATACGTAATTTCTATATATTCATTGAATAAAAGTAGCTGAAGAGGGAAAACAGTGACATATAAAGTAAGGGATGTATTATACCTTAAAACTATTTGATTTCTTCTTATTCATGGAAAAATATAGACATTTTGGCTGTTCAGTGTGCTTTTACTGTGCTGAGTTTTTACTTTCAGCTGAAGTGTTATGATCAAAATAGTTTTTTATTCTGAAGTTATGTTTATGGGTAAATGAGCAATTTTTGAGTGTGCTGCACTTCAAATTTATTATGGATCTTGTCATTGATTCTTGAGAAATAGGCAAGAGGAATTTCTATTTAAAAACCTAACCACATGTGTAATTGAAAATGTGACAGAGCCTCCACTGTATTCCTCATTAGATTTTTTGAATTAAAACTGAATTTAAAGGACTGGGTCAATATTGCCCATACAAGTAATTAGACGTGTTTGGGCACTAGGTCAGAGTTCTAAATTCCAGTAATATCATTCATCAAATTACATTTTCAGTTTGTTATGTATTACTATGAATATAAGAATCAAGTTCTATAATGAGTTCCTACATATTTAAAATGAACAGAAAAACAACCTACTAGAAGATATATTCTCCTGAGACTATTTTTGTTTTTTGTTTTTTTTTTTTTTTGACACTTTCATAGCTTCCATAGTCAGAAATGAACAAACTAATGTGTTTTCCTTAGAAGCTAGAAGCTATTGCCATAGCACATATCAAAGCACGGAGAGACACTGAGTTAATTGGTAATATGAGGAAATAAAGAAAAACATGGATTAGAGAAATGATATAAGGGAAGTTTAAAAAAAATTGGTGATTATAAGGACATTAGTAAGCCCAAAAGAAATGAGGCTAGAATTATCTGACCTTACATGTGTTGAAGAATGATGGTATTCATTATTGATGAAGGGGGGAGTGGAGGAGAGGTAAGAGGATGGAAGAAGAAAATAAATGGGGTAGATATTGAATATAAAGAGCAAAACTGAAAACTAATTTACTAATAAACAATGCAGAGTCCATATTATATTGGAACATGTAGGAAACATCAGGAATTAAGGGGTAAAGATAATAATGTGTGTTTGCTAATTAGCTTTATCCAAAGAAAACATAAGCTTCTATCTTTACAACAGAAAGCTGTTGTATTACTTAGAGTTGGGTGCACACTCCAAGTTAAACTCCTATTTTTCCATAGAAATGGAAATGGGATGATATGGGTATAATCTTCCTTGATATTTATATTTTAAAATGATTCCTCTCCCAGTCCTTGAAAAGACTTTGGGAAGAAAACTTAAAACATATTTGCATTTTCAAGAGCCAAAGAGAAAACTTAATTAAAAGTTGTCTAAATAAATGTTCTAGGGGAAAAAAAGAAAGATATCTGAGTCCTAGAGTCAGGAATAAGCTTATCTAAGTTTAGTAAAGCTGAGGAGAATGTTAAACCCCTCTTGGTGACAAGTAAATCCTGACAGTTTAGAGAGGGATGTAGCGCCAGATGATTCTCCCCATAGTTCTGGTGAAAGGAATAAGTATGTCACATAGAGTGGAGACTGAAGAGAGCCTAATAGAGAGGAAAAGCAAAGGCAGAATTCAGTGACTATACTTTGAATGTGCATCTCAATGTACATGCTGATATATGAGCAAAGGGAGGAACGTGTGGCTTAGGCAACTTAATGATGATTTAAACCAAAATATTTTCTTAAAATATGACTAGTTATCTGAAAGGAGGCACAGATGTGCTCCAAAATGATAAGAGTTAGGCTAAGATTTGTGCTTGCCAGAGATAGCAGAGAGTCTTTGCACTTTCAGCATTCATTATATGATGGATCATAAGGACCATGTTGAAGAGTGTCTTTATTGTATCGTGAACGTGTGGTAGAACCTATCTACTCTTGAAACTAGAAGCCATCTGTAGCACTCTGGAGATGGATCATATTAACACACTCAAATGTAATATGTGTTCTCCAGAATTTGAAAGGATTTCAGGAACCAAGGCCAAGAACTAAGCCACTTCTTTTTAATGAAGTATGGACACTTATATTTCATTTTTGATGGAAAATGTGCACATAATCCAAACAATTGATCTATCAGAAAATTACTGAGATTGCAGATACATGAACTTTTGCAGGTTTTTAAAATTTCTTACTTTCTAGTTTCCATTTAAAATACCTGCTAATTACTTAGTATCATGTTCAGTGCCTAATATCACTCTAGTCAAATTTTGTGATGCCATATGAAATTTTAAGACAGTCAAGGTTTCTTCAGATCACATTATGGCAAAGAGCAGGAAAACCACCATTGCTGTGAAGTTACATCCTATGAAGGCATACTATTATTCAGGTAAAGGCAAACTTCTTTATATATCAAATTAGTGTGGATAAAATTGCATTAGGCCAATTAGTGAATGCATAATAATACCATTGGTCATGTTGCTTTCTATCAGTTACACTTGGAAAAACTTCCTACTAAAGTTTATAACAAAATTATGAAAATTTTCAAACTCCATCTGACATTTGACAGGACAAACTGGTGAGTTATATTGTGATATTGTCGAAGTTCACATCCCATTTCTCTCCAACCTTCGATAATGGTTACAATCTTTGCAATTATCAAGGAATATGATATTGCTTCAGGCAAAACACCCTGAATGAATGTAGAAGTTCAAGAAGTTTCCCCTTACTCTAGTTTCCATAATGGGCCAAAAGTCTTGGTCAAAGAGCCAATATTATTTTATCTATTTGAAAGTAGCTACATATTCTATTCCAATTAGACATTAGGGAATTTGGGACAATGAGTGAATCCATGGATTCATTGGGTACAATATAAGCTGAACTTGATTTAACATGCTTGCTTTCATTCGCTCACTATGAGCTCTTCATTTGATAGGCCACAGGGCTATTTCCAGTTTCCAAAAATTAATACCAGTCAAGAAGTTATCTCTAAATATCTTTGAAAGATATAATCATTTCATCTGCTCACTGTCCTATCATTATAAGTAATGTCTGGAAAAATCAGCAATTAGAAGCTCATTGGTAGCTTTCCATTCCAATCCACAGCTATCGAAGGAGATAGCTTTATAGAATTAGACTTTTATAGGAGTCCAAAATAATATGATTTGTTATGATTTGGATAACAAATCATAACAAATCCTCTTTATGAGAGGATTGAATAAAAACTAATGTATCTATTTAGGCGAATGGTATGGATTCCTTCAGTAAGGAAACTCTACCTCTTCTTTAACTGAGTCTTTGGTACCATAAATTATTATGGTCTTTTTCATGGAAAATGGATAGGAGGTTATGATTCTTATCTATAACAATTCAAATCAGTACTTTAGCTATAAGAATTTTAACTTTTTCTACTGTATAAATCAAACAGTACTTTTGTGTGTTACCTATGTGGTTTTTATTTCTGGAATGATAAAATCACCAAAGATTATTGCTACTTAAGATATTCTGATCACCCATGTCTTGTTTCACTTTAAAGTTGATATTTCTGCCTAATCTTTGTTCTTTAAAACTGTCCCTTTCATGTCTATTAGAGTCTTTATCATCTCCTTGGAAATTAGTGAACCTATTGCAATTAAAACATTCCATAGAGTTATCCCTGACCTACAAATATAATAAACATAAACATTATCAACGATGTAGGTGCTCCTGCAAGAATTCTCAATTTTTTGGAAGGAAATGTTTTACACTCTATGGAAACTAAGTACTAAACTTTGTATCTTTGGGAAATACAATTCATTCTTTTAGCTAGGAAGACCATGACAATATTTTTATTATGATAATTGTGATCACATTACTTAGGATTAAGTGTTAATCACTTGACTCATGTTTTAGTCAGCTTTTTCACTGACTTGACTAAAGGATCAGACCAGCACAACTACAGGGGAGGAAAAGTTTATTTGAGGGCTCATGGTTTCATAGGTCTTAGTCCAGACAAGGCTGGCTCCATTTCTTGGCGTTCTAGATAAGGCAGAACATCATGGTGGATGGAGTGTGTGGCAGAAGGAAGTAGCTCACATCATGGCGGCCAAGAAGCAGAGAAAGAGACTCCAGCTCCAGATACAAAATATATACTCCATAGCCATATCCCCAGTTAACCACTTCCTCCAACCACACCCTACCCACCTCTAGCTACTACTCTGTTAATCCCATCAGGGATTAATTTGCTGATTGGGTTAAGACTCTCACTGTTCAATCATTTCTCCTCTGAACCTTCTTGCTTTGTCTTACATGTGAGCTTTTGAGGGACACCTCATATCCAAATCATAACAAATCATATTATTTTGGACTCCTATAAAAGTCTAGTTCTGTAAAGCTATCTCCTTCGATAGCTGTGGATTGGAATGGAAAGCTACCAATGAGCTTCTAATTGTTGATTTTTCCAGACATTGGAAAATCAATGAATTTTCTTGGATTTCCCCTTAGATACTAAAATGTATTAATTTTTCTTATCCTTTTGATCTCTTCCTCCATCATCTTCTGTGAAAGTTTTATCATTTTAATATTAGTTATTGTAAACCAACACTTACTACTAACCTCTCCCAACGCGCTTGCCTGAGTTTTAAAATTTCCATCATGGAAAACATTATCAATGATGTAGGTGCTCCTGTAAGAAAATATTGAAAATTTCAATATGAATATTGAAAATCTCCAATATTCAACTTTAAGGTGTCTCCCTCTTGTGCCAATAATTGCTGAATCTACTTTTGTCCATATTCTCCCATTTCTTGCTGGTATATATAAGTTATATCTATCAACTTGTTTAATGTGTAGTTTCTCTTCTCCTTTAACAAATCAGTCAATCCATACTTAGGCTACAATACTGGGATTAAGACATTGTTAATCTGGCTGGCAGAAGAAGAAGTAAAAGTTAATGCACAGAAGAATCATTGTCTTGAAAGGCACATATCTCACATGAGTCTTCTAAAAAATTGTAAAGCAATTGTAAAGGGAAATCAATATGTTCTAAGAAGAGAAAGAGGCCATTATTTTTAGCAGATGGTATTCAGCAAAGTATGGGAGTTCAAGATTCCTAGACTATTTCTACCAGGTATATCCATCTCTTGTCTTAGGGTTTTGCTCTTTACCTATTAACACCTTGACTTTGGTGTGAAAGAATTCAATCATACTAGAAAGTTTGACTTTCTTAGTACTGCTGTAAGCCTGGATATCTTCTCTCTCTAATCTCTGACTGTAAGAGAAGTTTGATTTTCCTTATATTCTTCCCAGAGGATAATCTGTTTTCATATTTTGCCTGAGTCATTTATTAACTATATTAATGTTGTCATTTTCTCTTTTCATTGAATTAATGGCACTATGTAAGAACACTCAATTCCATGTTCTCATAGTTACTATTGTCTTGATAAATCTCTAGCTCCTAGATAATATGTAAGGCAGTTCTTTGTTTCATTTTTTTTAAAGTATCTCAAACAAGCGCCTGAGAGATAAAAGATTGAACAATTACACTTGCTATGAATGATAGGAAGAATATTCCACATGTTCTCGGTTATAGGGCCCTTATAGCCAGCAGACCTACCATTCTTTTCCTAAAGTTCACTGTAGTGTCTGTTCCTAGAAGCTGCCTCTATCGGTTCTCTTCTATTGGTTTTGTTGAAAGAGACAATGAAAGAGGTTCATTGGGTACATTAGGTCATATACTTGTGAGAAAGTGAAAATGAAAAGAAATCGACATACAGCCTAGTTTCAGCTGAGGTCTCAGCTGACTCATTGTACAAGTTGTCTTATATGGAGGCAAGAGAAGCTGGGTTTTGAATTTCTTTACTAGCCACTGTTGATGGGATTCTTAGTACAACCACTATGGAAATCAATATGGTGGTTCCTCAGAAGACTCGGCATTCCACCATCGTATAACCCAGTTATAACGCTCCTCAGTATTTATCCTAAAGATCTATCTAAGTCATCATACTATAGTGAAACATGTATTCCTATGTTAAAGCAGCACAATTCACACTAGCCAAATTATGGAACAAGTCCAGGTGTCCATCAATCACTGAACAGGTAAAGAAAATGTGAGATATATATATATATATATATATAGAGAGAGAGAGAGAGAGAGAGAGAGAGAGAGAGAGAGAGAGAGTTTAATTTAACATATATATATGATCTATCTATCTATCTATCTATCTATATATATATATGGAGTTTAATTCAACCATAATAAATTATGAAATCATGTCATTTGCAGAAAAATGGGTGGAAATTGAGACTTTTATGTTAAGCAGAATAAGCCAAACTCTGTAGGTCAAGGGTCATATATTTTCTCTCATATGTGGAAGACAGAAAAAAGCTAAAGAAAGGTTAGGGGAAAAAACCTCATGAAAATCAAAGGTAAAATAGTAGAGGAAAGAGAGCATGGGCCAGGAAGGAGAAAGGAGATGCTGGGGAGTAATACTGGCTAAATTATATTGTTATATTGTGTACATGTATGATATATAACAAAAAATTCCATAATTATGTAAAACTATACTGTATTAATTAAAAAGTGGAAGAAAAAAATGAAAAATAAAATATACCATTTATTTCATAAAAATAAAGAATAATGACTGCAATAATTTGAAAATGCATATAAAACCCACAAATTAACAATTATTCTTAAAAACTCATTGGTCACCATCAGGTACTAGGACATCCATTCATTATTCTAAAAACTGATAAATAAAGGAAAAGAACACAACAACAACAACAAATGAATTCATGTGAGGTGCATAGGTAGAATGCTGGACTATGAAGGTGAGAATAATAATTTCTATCACTTATATCCCAAATAATAAATATCAAAATACCACTTTGCATATAAGGTTTGAGTCCTCCAAAAACTGGTAAAAAAACATCAGTTACATAAGATATTTTTATTTTATTCTTATTAACAGATCTTTTTTACTGTAGGCTAATGGCCAGCATATTAAAATATATTTTGTGGCATTATTTGTAGTCCACTGAATTTTAATTTGAGAATGAAAAGAATGAATAATTGTAAATATATGGGGCTATATTTTAAAAAATAGATCATAACACTTCTGTTTTATCTAATTCACCAGCTTTAACTCTGGAGCAAGTACCTAAAGTTGACAGAACATGATTTATATTTCAAATATAGGACGTGAGAGACCTCTAATGGATCAACATAGGTAAAAATACCAAAAAATTTACTTACTTTAGCAATTTTTATTGGCATTTTGTGACTTGAGAGAAATCACTTACATTTCTAAGATTAATTAAAAAGTACACTTTTGCCATTAAACAAGAGAGGAATTTGAAGGTTCCATACACAAAGTAATTGATAAGTAAATGGAAAAATTAATTATCTTGATTTGATAAGAACATATTGTGTATATGCATTGAGATATCATGCTTTATATCATAAATTTGTACATGGAAGTCAAATTCAAATATATACACTGCTTAATTCCTATTTTCAGGTTTTTAAAATAAATATACAAATGGTAAGTCATGATGAAAGTATCAATGTTTCTCATTCTGAGAAAAATACGCTAATGATTGGCAGTAGAAAACACATTCATATTTATCTTAACCACAATACAATAATAACAGAAATTATTCTGGAAATAAATAGATTAGGGAGTTGTGCCAATACAGCAGACTGTGAATATTTTTTCATCTCCATATATTCCCCTACATAATTCCCCAGTATCTGACATCCCATCACAAGAATATTATTCTTCATTCAGGAAGTTCTTTTTAGAAAGCATTTTATTCATTGTAGGGAAATACATGAAGTCTCTAGTACTTAGCCATGTTGTGATTACAAATCATTCTTTTTCACAATCACTGGATCTTCCCTTGTAATGAAATGTGAATTAAGACACTAATTCTTAGTTCCAGCACCCACCAAACTAACCAAAAACTAGTAGTAAATTGTTAACTTATGATACCCTAATTTTATTAGCCAAAGGGGACATGCTAGTTCCCGTACTCATGGAAATCCTCTATACTCACTTCCATGCCTTATAATAATTAGTTTGACTTGTTAACCTCCTGTCATCTCTAACACATCTTCATTAAGAAAAACAGGACTCCTTAGGATGCAGAACAAAAGTACACTGAACACAAAAAGTTAATCTCACCAATAGTCCCTTGGATACTTCAAGAAGATGTTCTTTGCATAATTACTATGAAATCTTTCATATAATCAATGCTTAAAAAGTGTTTTTTCCCCTCAATTCATCCTCATAGCTCATAAACTCCACACTCATTCTTGTCACAAAAAATTTCCCAGGGCTGGGATTGTGGCTCAGCAGTAAAGCGCTTGCCTCGCATGTGTGAGGCACTGGGTTCGATCCTCAGCACCATGTAAAAAATAAATAAATAAAATAAAGAGATTGTGTCCATCTACAACTAAAAAAAAATTTAAAAAAAATTTCCCAAATAACTGTATAAGAATTTATAAAGTTTCTATAATTACTTATGCTAAAAGCTAGAAGATAGGCTTAAACAAGAAACCAATACTAATAGGAGAAGAAACCTCAAAAAAGGAAGGGAAACAGGGGTATTATGGAAAGGCAGGAAAATGATGCCAGGCATTTGGCAAAGAGTAACCAGAAATTAGCAGCTATTCCAGACTGTGGTGCGTGGAGACACACCAGAGGGTCCAGGGAATCAAAATACTACAGCGTTTTGTAAAGCAAATTCCTTCACTGTGCCCAAAGCTAAAGAATAACAAGGAAGGATAAATAAAAGACACTTGAATTTTGGAACACATTAAACCTGTATTAACTGTTCATTTAGAAATACAGATGGTTTCAAATTCTATAAGAACCTTAGAGGAAGTAAATGTGGAATAAGCTCAGCAAAATCAGAAACTCTAAAAGATCCATTCAAATCTGATCCCATCTAAATAAGGATACTCAATGTGGAAAAAAAAAAGGATAACAGTATATAATGCAATTTCCCACTCTATGTGATCCAAAACTACAGACTTTTCTCTCATCCTCCCTAAATGATTTGAGGTGTTTGTACTATAGATGAGGAGTAAAAAAGCAAGGGATATGATCAATAATAAACTCAAATATACTAGCTCATCTTCCATTTGATGGCTGTACTAGCTATCTTTGATCTCTAAGCCACGTGTTTTTCCAATTTTACAGATAAAGCTCTAATGCTTCCTATATACAACTTTCTTATCTACTCTTTAAGAATATTTGAAACAAATTTACATCTTTACTTTTTCTATGCATCAGAAATTTTATAATGACTTAGATAATTTGGCAGGGTGTCTCATAGATTACAGGCAAAATATCAGCTGGAGCCACAATCAGTTGAACCTGAATAGGGGAAGGAGGTTCTGTTTCTAAGATAACTTACTCATATTGACGCCAGATTTAGACCGGAAGTCAGTGTAGATAGGTAAATCAAGTCAGGTTGGATCAAGGAGGCCAATTTGCGTCTGGGAAGTTGGAGAGGTATTAAATGCCTTCAGAGCCCCTCCTCCACCCTTATCAAGATAACTTGCCCTTGCTCCAACCAGTTGCTAAAATAACCTGTCCAGAGGATTATCTCTCCCTACAGGGAGTTGTTAATCACCCCCTCTTCCTGCCCAAATCACTCCACCTGGGCCCTTCCCCATATCCATGTGCTTATCATCTTTATGGACATCCCACCAAACATCCTGGGCCTAGTCACATAGGCAGGAAGAAGAGATATGAGGAAGAGAGCAGGAGAACAAAGGAAGCCTAGGACATATAAAAAGGCAAAACACATGTACATTTTGGGATACCAGGATACCGGCTATGGTCCCCTTGTCTCTCCTGGGAGAAGTCTGTGTTACTCCTTTTAAATAAACCCTGCTTAAATGCTTGCCTTGGTGTGCTTCTCTAATGTTCAAACTTCACCATGTGAAGGAGCAGAACTCAGTCACCCGTAACTGGTAGTATCAGTGTGATTAGAAAGTTGCTGCTGCATGTTTTGCCCAACAAGAAACCAACAGAGTAGTTAATTTGGATGAATTATGCTCTCTGACATTTTGATAGGAAAAATTGCCCATTTCTTATGCTCTAATGCTGATCAAGAGATAATTAAATAAGATAAAATAACATGAATTTGTTTATGAAAATTTAGAGAAAGTTAATTTGCTGAATTTTGTTTAATCTTCATGATAAACTTGAATTTTATATAATTTCTTCCATTTTATGGTAGAAATGAACCTTGTACTCAGATGTTAAAGGACACCCATAATCCCAGAAATTTTCATCTGTACTCCACCCAAAATACTGTACTTCAACTTTTGTATTCTTTTCACTTTCAAGAGTATAAAAATTGAAAAAAATGTAGGGATCCATTTGGCCAAAAGACTATCTGCAAAATATTTTTAATATTGTCTCTGACATACTGAAAATAATATTTCAAGTTAAATCTTAGACTGTCTCTTAGTTTATGCATTTTTCTTAAACATTATCATATCAGGTTTGCAAAATGTGTATGTACCAATAATTATGCTAACCACCAATGGATTCAACACTTGATGAAATTTAGTTCCAACTTTTCTCTGAATAAAATTTGACAGAGGGGTTAAAACGTAGTCAAGCAGTAAAATAGCAACACAGATTATGTGAGGGTTGACTTGAAGAGTATGGGTGGTAAATTGTACTGAATTCCACTGAATTAATCATCTCTGATTGACATTTAAAATCCTTGGTGGCCCGTTACAACAGTGTTTCCAACTGCTCCAATGAACATACACACACACACACACACCCACACACACACACATATTTATATATTTAACAGATAAAAGTGTTTCTACAGAGATGGGTCAATTTATCATAGCAAAATTAGATTGTATTTCAATCTGTAAGAATTTGTATAACTAATTAAATATTTTCCTTTGGGAGATATCTAGATTATTATACTATCTCCATCTTATTTTCCATTCAGTGATATTTTTGTAAATACAATCTCACATTTACCAAAATATGTGACCAGATAACTTCAACACAAAATCAAGGAAAAGTGGGGTCTCAATTCAGAATTAGTATATCCTCATCATGGTCTTAATTTTAGATTTCTATACAATGGAAACATACAGGAACATGTATGAGACTTCAGTTCATGTTAAAGCAAGTGCCTAGAAATATAAGAAGTAATACAAGATTAACGATAGGTATTCAATCTATTTTTCTTTTAGAATCTTCAATTTAGAACATATTTAAACACTTTTATCAAAAGAAAAAATGTTCCTATTATGGAAATTGAGGAGTGTCCTCAAAAGAAGGTTTATGAAATTTTAGTCTGGATAAGGGTTCAAAGAAATGGACTCGGTGCTCATAACCATATAAAATAACCTAAATAGACCAGATAAAGACTAAGATTTAGGGATATAACTACTCAAAACAAAGCAATTAATAGCGGCATACTTCTGCCTTATGTAAGTTGAAAATATTTTTCCCCCTTTGGATTTGAAAGTTTTTGTTTTTATTTCCATAAGTGATATACTAAGGCCAATTATAATTTTTAAAGTATCTAAATAAGGTGGATTAATGAATAACAATAATTGAAAATTGATCTAATTGAAAGAAAATTTTTTTTTTATTTCTCAAATGAAAGATCTATTTTAATTCAGTGAATCTAATATCAGGGACTAGAGAGAATAGCTTATTTATCTCTGCTCTTTCTTTAGAAATTTTAAACATAAACCAAATATTAAATTATTACTTCAAGGGTTAAATTATGTATTTATCTACTCATCATCACATTTTGGGTGGTTTAGGAATGCTTTAGTAGCTATGATACACAGGTGCTTAGCAGTTGTTGGCTTAAAATCTAGGAAAATTTATCACTCAAAATGCAAGAAAGCTGGGCATGGTGGTGCATGCCTATAATCCCCCCCTATTCACAAGGAGGCAGCAGAAGGATCACAAATCTGAGGCTAGCCTGGGCAACTCAACAAAATCCTGCCTCAAAATAAAATTAAAAGCAGGGCTGAAGATGTAGCTGAGTGAGTGGTAGAACATTTGCCTAGTATACATGAGGGCATTACCCAGTCTTGGAAAGAATGAAGGAAGGAAGGAAGGAAGGAAGGAAAGAAGGAAGGAAGGAAGGAGGGAAGAAGGAAAAATGCAAGTAATCTATCAGTTTTTTACTCTGAGTTTTTGCCACAGTAGCTCTGATAAAAAAAATTAAAACATATTCAAAAATATTTAACAGAAGTCAACAATAAGACTAAAACTGGAATAAAAATTTTCATTTTTAACCCTGTCATTTTAAAAATCACAACAGTGAAACCTACACTGTGACAAATGTATCAGCTTCTATAGCAATGAAAGTAATTCACATATTCTTTGAAATTATATTCTCATTAGCTTTAAAATATCCTTGTCAAGACTCAGTGTGATTATGAAATAATATAAAATCTTACTTCTACTTATAACTAAGTTTTCTGAGTTTATAAACTGGTACATATCTTAACTTGAAATTGAAATTAAGCTAAAGGAAATGAGTTGGGACAAATAAGAGCTGATGCTATCCTACATAAACTGCAATCAGTATATTCCAGATTTTATATATTTGTGGTGATAAACATATTGAAAGATAAATGGTGGGGAGGTGCTAACATTACTGACATGAAAATTAGAAGCCAAATTTGGAAACAAGTAAATACAATGCAACTACAGAGGCTTTAAGCAGTAGCAGCAATAATGAGTAGTGTAAGGGCCAGAAGTATGAGGTCCAGTATAAAAATCACAAAGATTTTTTATTTTTTTTCAATATTTTTGCCTATTTACTGATAATTCAAAGCCCAACAATAAAATATTTAATTTGACAATCTTGGGTAGTATGCCCAGGCTATTAATTTGGAGAGTATGCTGGTCCTGATTACGGTTCCATCAGGCTGTATTCAATGGATACCAGGAAATTAGAATGAATTCTCAGTGCCCATGAGATGAAATGTATGCTGAAGAAAATTCTTTATAATATTTGTTAATTAAAAATTAATTTGAAAAGAAAAATAAAATAGTACAAGATTCAAATGAGCTTAGATGTTTTGGGGCATTAGTCAATTAGAGCATTTGTTAGCATAGTAAAGTACACAGGTATATTGGAATACACTCACATTTCACTGTCTTTTACATACACCACACAAGTGCACAATAATTATCAATATGGGAATCTTATAAAGACAATCATTAATAATACATAATTTATTTGATTGTATGTCCAAAATGCAGTATGGGGATCCTGAAGGAATATTTATTTGCTGTTCTGCTGTTGGATTGCCATCCAAGAGATAAAATAAAATAAAAACAAGAAAACTCTTTCCATATACAAAATAAGCTTTCTGTTGTTTCCAATTTTATTTGTGCATTCTTTTTATTTCAAATGTCAATGCTGAAAAACTTTATCAGAAACATACACTACCAGTATAATACAATACATATACTACCAATAGATTTATATGTAAAGCAATACACTATCAAGTTACAACTTTACTATCTGTATTGAAGTTATTTGTTGTTCTGATGACAGTAGAATAAAACTTGCTGAAAAACTCCATAATTTTCAATATTTTTTTAGTAAAAGAGAAAAATAGTTGGCAGCATATAATTCTTTTTGCTTCTATTCATCACCACTTTTGTCTTAATTTTAGCAATACAAGAAAAGTTAGTCAACAACATTTGAATACTTGCATAAGATAATAAAGATGTATTATTTCTGTGGTTATCCCACATAGACTATACTCAATGTTTCAAACAGGCATTATAAAACACAATGATAATCCCTCTAAATTTAACCTTTTGACTCATGACTCTAGGATACTGTCAAGGTACCATTGAAAAACTGTCTAAAATCAACTTTTAAAATACCACCCACAATTTTGGTAGAGATATACACATTTGTATTTTCAATGATGTTCATAAATATTATTTATATGTTATAATATTAGTTATTCATTAATATTATTTATATATAATATTATATATAATATTAAAGGATTACATAGTATACTCTCTAATATTAAATCTATACAGAAGTGATATGAAAAATTCAGTAAAATTTTATTATGGCTCATTGTAATATTTTTAAAGACATGAAATAACTATATGTCAAAGGCACTAAACATAAAGAAAGGTTGGTTGATTTGTAAAAGGTCTTTTAGAAATGTTGGATAGAATTAGAAACAGACCTTAGAAAAACTAAGTTTGAGATTGCCATTCTTTTATAGGGTTCTTTCTTTGATAACTTCTTTCATCCTCCACAAATCATCATTTTATTTTAGTTTTAAAGCAAGAACCCAATTTCAAAAAGAAAAAATCCAATTTATGATTAATCCATTGTTTGGATACTAGTGCCTATTATAAAACTTTTTTCTATTCTATGACCTAAACAGTTATTCGTATGTCTTTCATAGTTGCCTGAAGTGTTTCCTTTTTTAAGTTAAAAAGGAAAATATGTTGATACTTACCACATTCCAGGGAATATTTGGACCAAATTCTCAATCCATCAATATCCTGTGTCAGACAGTACTTTTATTACTTGTGTACATAAATATTTTCTTCACAATTTTTGAAAATACAAATTTTAAATATACTCACTAGAGATTCTGGTCCAAAAAGATTCATGTGAGATGAAATTGATAGTTTTTAAAAAGTCTCCAGGTGATTTTCATAGCAATCTGATTAGAAAAAACAGATTATTCTACACTTACACAGGCTTTTAAAAGAGAGATGCTAAACAATTTCAAGAAGCTAAAATACTCAAATTTTAAAAAATCCTTTATGTCAAGTATCTAATACTTCCAGAAGACAGTAGGCTCATTTATTTCTAAAGCCCATGGGTGTAGTATTAGAAACCTTGTAGAAGTCCTCTGCTAATGTTTCAGTGTCCAGATTGTGTCACATGGCCTCCAACTGGTACAGAAAATTCATGTTTTCCTACAAATGAAAATTGCAAAGGACAAATGTGTTTAAAGTAGGTAAAAAGTTACTCATTGATAATGTAATCCCTAAAGCTCCCTTAGGATGCCTAAATAAGTGTAGACTTTAAATTTCTCAGCCAGGCGCGGTGGCGCAAGCCTGTAATCCCAGCATTTAGGTAGGCTCAGACAGGAGAATCGCTAGTTCAAAGCCAGCCTCAGCAATGGCGAGGCGCTAAGCAACTCAGTGAGACCCTGTCTCTACATAAAACACAAAATAGGGCTGGGGATGTGGCTCAATGGTCGAGTGCCCCTGAGTTCAATCTCCAGTACCAAAAAAAAAAAAAAAAAAAAAAAAATTCTCCACATGCACCACTTTCATGCTCAGCATCTTCTGTTCAATATTCTCTGTAGCATCATTGCTACCTAGGATATAGTCCAGTTCTCCTGAGCTGTCCTTTCCACACGATCTTTAGTTGAAATCATTAATTTCCTGAATTATCTATCAATCTACTAACTACAGACTTATTTCTCTTATTCTACCATCTTATCTTATGATACCCTTCTGTCCCCATAGATACCCCTATAATTATTTTGTTCAGGATTATTTTTTATTGTTTTCCCTTGAAATACTTCTGCATCATCTGTAGATATATTAATAAATCTCATGTTGGTAACTCTAACTCATGCCCGCTTTGTACACCCAATTTTTTCTTACTAAACGAAAATAACTCTGAAAAACACTGGTTGTTGCTTTAGTATTGTCTATATATCAACCACATAATTGAGATGAAAATTGTTAAATATTTTAAAAATCAAGTAGTGTTTGAAGTTTTTGTTATACTTTGCTATTACTCTGTGCCTAATAAAAGTAATATTGCATTTTTAAAACATGAATTATATTTATTTATTTATCTTCTGTCTCACTGTTCTTTCCTTGACCTTCTCTCTAATTTTCAACTCTGGAAGAAACAGATTCTCTGAGAAAGGGGCTAGTCATCAAGAGGAAGTTATAGATGTTAAAATCTACTTGGTTAGCGAAAATATCTTAGTTCCAGTTGCTATATCCCTAAAACAAGTATTCAATTGGAAGAATAAAAAATATTATACATCTGAAAAGGAATATTTCACCCGAAGCCACTATTAATTCCCTTGCATCTGAAAGTAATAAGTTTTGAACAATCCACATATTTTATTTTATTTTACAATACACATCCATATGTGTGTTACTTTCATAGATATAGATTGCTATAGTTTAGATATGAGGTGTTGCTCAAAAGCTCCTGTGTGAGATGCAAGAAATTTAGAGGTAAAATGATTGTCTTAATCTATTCAGTGCATTAACTACTTCATAGAGATGAACTGGGTTCTAACAGTAGGCATACAAGGTATGGCTGGAAAGGGTGGGTCATTGGAGGGTGTACCTTTGAGTATATATATTGTTTTGGCAAGCTGAGCTTTCTCTCTCTGCTTCATGGTAGCCATGTCCTGAGCTACTTTCCTCTACAATACTCCTTGGCCATGATGTTCTACCTCATCTTGGACCCAGAGCAATGGGGTCCCTTGTCTGTTTACTGAGACTTCTGAAACCGTGAGTCCCCAAATAAACTTTCCCTCCTCTAAAATTGTTCTTTTCAGGACTTTTGGTCACAGAGGTGAAAATGTTTACTACAACAGATCATTATCAAGCTGAGTTTAATGCTGTGAGAATCCTTCTTTACTATTTTAGAGACAGTTCCTGAAGTAGAATTATTCAGAAATAGGTTTAAATTTGAATAAATATAGAATGATCTCTAGGTAATTCTTGAAAAATTATCAAATTTCTTTACTTAACTCTTTAAGAAAGTATAATGCATGCCAAAGACTTGTTAAATTAAGATTAGTGTTGCTAGAGATAATTTTAAGTTGTGCTGATCAATAATCTTGTTTCACTGAACACATAGAACTGGTTGGAAAAGTCAGGTAATTTTTATAGACCATAGAGATATCACCCATAGTGTTTGTCAAAATACTATAATTTTAGCTATATACAGAATTTGAACATTCATACTTGGTTAGAACAGATTGAGGACCAATATTTACATTTATGTTTAAGTCCTAAAATTCTTACATTCAAAGATGATGTGTCCAAACTCACAAAACTTTAGGTATGAACATATACAAATAAAGCAATTCCTTTTCCCATCTGATAAGATACAAAAAGAGGAATATAAAAGAGGAATACAAAAAGGAAATATAAAAGAGGAATACAAAAAGGAAAATCTCAAAATAATCTTATAATCCTGTTAAAAGAGATTCTTAGTCAAATTTAATCCTTTCTACACAGGCTGAAAGAAATTAAGCACTTAGAATCAAGTATAAGCTTAGTTTTGTTGAGTTGTGCAAAATAATCTGCACAAACTTTTTGAACCTCCTGTTGTGTCTCCATTGATACATGGGTAGGGTTAAATTAAGATTCTTCTGTTGGCTATTTCTTCAACTTGCTTTTTCTTCAGATGTTTTATAGTTGTGTGAAACTGACAAGGGAACTTAAAGAAATGGCATCAACTTCAGGGAAAATCACTTCTGACAGAGGCAACTAGCATAAATATTACTGAATAAAATTAAGCATAAATATAGGGCATAGATACACACAGGATAAAAAATTGATCGTATCAATGAATAGAGAAGTACCTATCTGGAAAATTTACAAGATCTTTTATATCATATGCAAATATTAATAATCAAATCTTCCTTATTAAACTGGGAAGAGTAACTGCAAAAATACTAATTTATTTAAAGTCTTATTTAGTAAATATGTACTCTTTAGCTTCCATGCATGTCCCAGGCCTTCTACTAGATAAAGAAATACAGTGCTGCACAAAGAAACCATGGACATGACATTTTTATAACCAAAGACTGACAGAAAACAGATGTCCCAAATGTGTGCA
Source organism: Geosciurus inauris (assembly GCA_004024805.1). Lineage (NCBI taxonomy): Eukaryota > Metazoa > Chordata > Mammalia > Rodentia > Sciuridae > Geosciurus > Geosciurus inauris. The sequence goes on along the minus strand of PVHX01012858.1, from coordinate 15,221 downwards.
TGAAGACAAACACAAACATCAGGTGGTGAAATATAAGCATAATATATGCGTAAGTATAGGCAGCAGTAAAGATATCAAACATATAGTGGTTTATGATATACATATATACATATTCTCTGTGTATGTGTATGATATATATGCATATTTCTTTCTTCTTTTTTAGTAATACTAAGGATCCAACCCAAGGACACTTTCCCTCTGGGCCAAATTTTATATGCTAGCATATGTTTAATTGTCTCATTTTATTTTAAAAAAAAAGACTTATTTCCACTGGGTTCCCAACCCTTTTTATTTTTTCATTTTGAGACAAGGTCTCACTAAGTTGCTGGGGCTGACCTTGAACTTGTGATCCTCCTGCCTTAGCCTCTTGATTCAATGGAACTGCAGGCATACGTCGCAGCAATTGACTAATTTCTGTATACTTAATATTTATGCATATGGCATATATACCTAAATTATGATAGATATCAGATACTGACAATTCCAGTGGAAAAAATTAAGCAGAGTAAGAGTGATAGTGAGAAATAGTTTGTTTCTCTGAGTTGAGGATTTGCTGCTTTATATAGAATAATCAGAGAAAAATTTTGACATTATGTAATTTGATCACAGGATTAGGTGGAAGTTGTTTCAGCTCTCTTGTGAGTGCGTAGATAATGTTAAAGACTTTGGTCTTTGTTCTGAATGATATAGGAAATCCTGAAACATTTTGGGAAAAAAACTAGCAGTTTGTCTTATGTACTAAAAGCCCTCTGACTGCATTCAGAATAGACTATAAGCATGAATGTACAGGCAGAGAAGGCAGTTGAGGACTTTTGTGATCAATAATCTGGCCAAGGGATGTTGGTGGCTTGGTAAAGCATCATTCTTACAAATTTTATATGTCTTCTTCATTGAAGTCTCAAATTTTAGCTGTACACTACTGTGCTATACCATCACATTTTGCATCCTATGTTTTCTTTCTTCCCTGCTTCATATCTATGTACCAATATGTTTTTTCTCAAATATGTAGTGTTGAGATAATTATCTCTCTATATTAAACTATAGCTGCCTACGATACTTGTAAAATAATGTTTCAAATGTTAATTAAATAAATGTAGAAGATTTGGAAGAATAAATATTGAGAAACAATATGACAAAATAGAAAATGAGAAAATAGAAGAAATAAATATTGAGAAAAATTTAAAAAATTAATTTCGCCATTTGGGTATTAGCACTCTTGTGTTCTATACATGTAAATATTTTCATTTGTATATTTATGATCCCTATAAATTATAATGATGTGTTCTGATTTTGTTTACACTTATGGAAGAATTTTATATGTTAGCATATGTTTAATTGTCTCATTTTGTTTTAATACAAGACTCATTTCCAATATTTAATTACATTTTCTTAAAATTCTTATAATATTGTTATTAATGATTTTCTTCACTATTTATTGAGGTCCTACTATAGGAAGGGCCTTTTTTTTTTTTTAACTCAGGGGCATTCGACCACTGAGCCACATCCCCATTCCTATTTTGTGTTTTTATGTAGAGACAGGGTCTCATTGAGTTGCTGAGACTGGCTTTGAACTTGCGATTCTTCTGTCTCAGCCTCCCAAAATGCTGGGATTACAGGCATGTGCCACTGCGCCCAGTTTAGGAAGGGCCTATTTTTGACACTAGAAAAAAAGAAACTTATGCGCACTTACAGCTTATATTCTCATGGCAAAAAATTGGTCATAATAATGATAAATGAGAGTCAATAAATAGAATAATTTATAATAACAGTGTAAGTCAATGCTTTTCATGAAGAAAAATAGAACTGTATAAAATTGGTAAAAACTAAGTTGAAAAAAAGGGATGGTAGAGTTACCCTCATTGAAAAGCAATTGCAGCTTATATTTTAAATTATAATGAGCTATGTTCATCTTTCTTCATATATTTTGTCTAAACTTCTGCTATTTTTCTCAGAAATATTCCTAGAAAGGGACTTAGTGAGTTTGAGTCTTTTTAAGTACCTACTGGCATATAGTCAAATTGCTGTGCAGAACTCTTTTAAAATGAGTTTGTATACAAACCAGCAGAGTTCAAATTATTATTTCAATGTCCTACTAATTATTATTTAACAAAATATAAAAATAACAAGTTCCGATTTCTTTTGAACCACCATAATTGGTAAATTCATTTCTATTTTTTGAATTGTTTTGATGATCTCCATTTGAAGATGCTAAAATACACATTCTTAATTTATTATTTGACAAAATAATTATTACTGCTCCTTGTTCATTTTTCACTTATTTTTTGTTTCTTTTTTTTCATTTGTATTACTATTTTATTAAGGATATTAGTTTTAGGTATAACAAGCATGATAAAGTATATATTTCTCTAGATTTGGCTTTGTTTTAAAAATAATTTTTAGATAGCTGATCTCCCTTATATTTTTATGTTTTCAAATCTTTAATGGCTTCTTTTATAATTTTATCCATCACTTGCCTAGAAATTTTTCCATATACTAACACCCAGAAATTTATTATTTCTCCTCTTCCTCTCTCCTACTTTTCAATATTATTTAAACCTTTAGCATATTTAATATTTAATTTGGCATACTCTGTGAGAAACTGACCCAGCACCATTTTCCCCCAGATGTACGTGTGTGTATAAAACATATATTTATAAATATAAATGTGTGTGTATATAAATCAGCAACACATTTTTATATGTATGTGTATCTAAATCAGCATGTCAAAGAGGTATCAGCAGTCTTATGGTAAGTATAGCATTATTCACAATAGTATAAATAAGAAATCAACCTCCCTAGTGTTCATCAAAAGATGATTGGATGAATAAAATGATGTACATGTACACAATTAAATATTTTTCAGCCTTAAAAGAAGGAAATTTTATCATTTGTGACCTTGTGAATGAATCTGAAGGACATTATATTAAATAAGGTAAGCTGGGCATGGAAAGTAAAATACAGCATTTTCTCACACATGAAATCTACATGTGTAATCTCAAAGAACTAAACTTGCAAAATCAGAAAGACTGTTTTTTACTATAGCCTGGAAATTGTACGCAAATAGACATTGGTCAAGTAGTACAGTTTTTCAGTTAGACAGGGGAAATCAATGGCAATTATTTGAGATTTTGGATATATTAATTTACTTGATTCATTCATTCCACATTTTGTACCTATATCATAGCATGATTACCCATCAATACATATAATTATTATTTTCAATATTTAATAAAGTAAAAAATATATAAAATACCTAGCACAGTGATACATCTTTGAAATTTAATAAAGCTAGCTACCAGTCCTTAAGAAAGAAAAGTGTAATTGTATTTTAATTATACTTATGTAAATATGTGTTAATTTCTGAATAATTGAAACCTTAACACTGTTTCTTTTCTTTCCTTTTTTTTTTTTTTTTTTTTTTTTTTTTTTTTTTTTTTTTTTTTTTTTTTTTTTTTTTTTTTTTTTTTTTTTTTTTTTTTTGTGGTGCTGGGGATTGAACCCAGGGCCTTGTGCATGTGAGGTAAGCACTGTACCAACTGAGCTATATCCCTAGCCTGATGCTGTTTCTTATCCATTATTATAGCTATACTTTTTTATTTACACAGAATTTTTACATTTTTCATGTGTCTCTCTCTTTTTCTCTAATTTTCACCATGTGAAGACATAAAAAGCAGGTCTTCTGCAAACGATGAATTGAGCCCTAACCAGACTTTGGATCTTATAGCACTGTGATCTTGGGCTTCTCAGACTCTAGAACTGTAAAAAACAAATAACTGTTGTTTGAGTTTATCATTACATGGTGTTTGATTTTAGTGACCTGGACAAAGACAAGGTCTGAAAGTATTTTGAGAAAGGAAGAATGGAAGACTAGGAAACAGTTGCTCTTTTCCAGTCATCCCTGGGCCAGTTTCTCATAAATTTAAGAATATTAGAAAGAATTTAGAGAATGGTGCTTTTGTTTTGCTTCTCATAGAAGTTATTCTAAGAACTCTGAAGTTGTTCTTGAAATAACTTAGTGATATCCAATTTTCATTTGATTTGAGGGGATAGGAGAAATATTTATTCATTTATTCTTCTTTTAATCAGTACACTAATAATCAAAAGTTTATATTCTCCCAGCCCTGAAAATATTAGAAACATCAAAGTTAACTGTTAACATAAAATATCTTTACATTCTGAAAAAAAAAAAATCTTTACATTCTGAAAATACTGTCCATAGTTTCATAAATACAAACAGTTAAATAATTTAATTCAAAAGGCAAAAGTTATTATTTCAGTGGGGTAACTTATCTTTAGTGAGTGGTACATCTGTAAGTTTCCATGATAAAATAAATTTCAGCATCATAGACTAGTCAAAAATATCAGTTAATATTTTTCCATGAACCCTAATATTCAGTCACTAAAATCAAAGATTTTAAACTTCCAAAACATAGTAATATATGTTTATAATATTTTAAAACTAAAATCTAATGAGATTTTAATTTTGAAATTAATATTTGAATTTTAAAGATTAACTTTTAAAATTAATAATTTTACTTTAAAGAAATATTTACACAATTTGAATTCTGCATGTTGTTTACATAATATAAAAGAAAATAATATGAAGAAATGTTCAACATCTCTAGCAATTAGAGAAATGTAAATCAAAACTACTCTAAGATTTCATCTCACTTCAGTCAGAATGGCAGCTATCCAAAATAACAAGCAACAATAAGTGCTGGTGAGGATGTGGTGAAAAAGGCACACTCAAACATTGCTGGTGGGAATGCAAACTGGTGCATACTATTTGGAAAGCAGTATGGAGATTCCTTAAAAAATTTGGAATGGAACCACCATTTGATCCAGCTATCCCACTCCTCCGCCTGTACCTTAAAGACTTAAAAACAATGTACTACAGTAATGCAGCCTCTTCAATGTTCATAGCAGCACAACTCACAATTGCTAAACTGTGGAAGCAACCTTCAATAGATGCCCTTCAATAGATGAATGGATAAAGAAACTGTGTTATATATACACAATGGAATATTAATTCAGCAATAAAAGAGAATACAATTATGGCATTTGCAGGTAAATGGATGGAATTGGAGAACATGATGCTAAGGAAGTAAGCCAAACTCAAAAAACCAAAGGCTGAATGTTCTCTTTGATTAGTGGATGCTGATACATAAAGAAGGTGGGAGTGGTGAGCATGGGAGAAATGGAGGAACTTTAGATGGGGTAAGAGGAAGGTGGGGGGAGGGCCAGGGGAATGGGAGTATCAAAAATGGTTGAATGAGATGGACATTACTATCCTAGGTGCATGTATGAAAACACAAATGGTATGAGTCTATCTTGTTTGCAACCAGAGAGATGGAATATTGAGCTCTATATACGTACTATGACTTGAAATGCATCTAAATAAATAAATTAATAAAAAAGATAATATCTGGGGTATAGTATAAAGAACTCAATACTTGATTATAAATCTACTTTTGGTGACTAGATGTTTTTGTTACTCTTCTCATTATAATGAATTTAACAATTTAATGTGGTCTGACATATTTAGCTCAACACAATGGGAATTTCATTAGATTTTTAAATTTCCAATTTACATTTTAATTTTAATTCACAAATCTCCTAGAATTAAACTTATTGTCTTTGCCAGTTTCCTCTCTAGTATCTTCCTTTTTGCTGGAGATAAAAATAATAATATATTCCCTCAAAATTCATCATTAGTATGAGGTCCATCTGATATAATTTGAGATTGTTATAAACGAATATAAAAATGACCAGCAAATCATTCATCATCCATGATACTATTTAAATATTATTATTAATTAGATACTAATCATTAAGTTTACTAGGGAATTTGAGAAATGCTCATTCATTAAAAAGGCTGTATTTTCTTAAGACAAATTTGGAAGCAAGTGTATATTTATAAAAGGAGTAGGAAATAGTGGGAATTTGTGGATAATATTTTTAATCTTAAATACTATGTGGTGTTTAATTTACAACAATTAAAAACAAATTCATGTTTATATTTACATATATATTTATATATATATACATACACATACATACACATACGTGCACACATTGCTTAAGCATGGGAACACACTTTAAAAAGTGCATCATTAGTCAATATTGTCCTTGTGTGAGCATCACAGAGTATACTTAACAAATCTAGACATTACAGTCAGTCATTCCATGTGGCCTCTGGATGCAATTAAGAGAATATAATCATGAGATGAATGAGGCAGCTTCTATCCTATCACCACAAATTGTTTTACTGTAAACTTTTTTTTTATATCTGACTAGAACTAAAAATAACAATAAAAATATAGTAAATTTATAAGCCTGTAACATAGTCATGTATTATCACACATAATCAAATATGTTACACCAAATAGGTTTATGTAAATGTATAGGTTTTTTTATACCAGCATCCCCACAAACATGTAAGTAACAGTTGCATTACAATGGCTGTGGTCTCACTAGGGATAAGACTTTTTCATTCCATTATAGATTATGATACCATGCTCCTATATGAAGTGTATTGTTGACCAATCCATCTTTATTTGCAGCATGACTATAGATAGACAGATGCATTTAACATACACATTAACAACTGCCGAGATAACATTTGCTACTTTTCTTCAGAGTAAAGAATAAGCAGAGGGGGTCACATTTTGATGCTCTGCCACATTTTTTACATATAATTGACCTATTCAGTGACTTCTTTTTCTTTTCTTCTTCTTTTTTTAACTTCAGTTATTATGCTCACTCTCATCTAAATGAAGCTATTCTTAAGGGTTAGCCAAGCAAAGCAGAACATGTTTGACAATGTCTTAATGGCTAGAAAATCAGTATTGACATTTGAACTAAGTATACTTGTAAAGCTTCCAAGGAATTTGATGCCTCTGAAGAATGCTACTGGAAACTGCAGTCATAATGGAAGTAATCAGAAACAACTACATCATATGTTTAACAGAGGGTAAGTTTTAAAATGTTTATAATGAGTTCTCTGAAATTCAAGTAATTTCTTAGAACTTTGCTCGAATTGAGTCATTTCATCCTCACAAGGATCTTATGATATAGCTACCATCCACAATTTGCAGGTAAATAAATCAAGTCAGAAAGATTAAATATTTCCTATAAGATCTTTCAGTAAGTTCTAGAGCTTGATTTTGATTTGTATCTGAATTTGCAGCCACCACACTAAATAAATGTAACACCTTATGTTTTCTTTGTATTCGCAACAGGGGGATGTGGTTATTTGGTCATCTATAGCCAAATGGGAACATCTGTTTAATGTGTGGTGAAGGATGCTAATGATTTTAAAATATGGCTCTTTTGAAGATATTGTGTATCTTAAGATCACATTAATTTTAAGATAGTATTAAGTATGACAGGTCTTTTTTAATAAAATATGTTCAGATAACAAAGAAACATGTTATGTATATTTATTTGCAAGATGGGTTCTATTTTAGAAGCATTAAAATGTGAGTAAAATATCTCCTTACATTTTAATGACTAGCTAAATATTATGGGTGACATGTATCAATAGCATTCTTTGGTTGGTTAAAAGTGGCATGAGTATTTAATATTTTTATCTTTTAGTATCTTATTAATTGAAAGGTTAATTGAATTAAACTTTTATGGGTAAAATAATAAATGATATAAATTGAATATCAGAACAGAATTACTTTACTATTTGAGAGTATAAATATATTACTGTACATTAAAACATTAATGAATATTTATAATAATAATAGATAAATTCTACTATCTTTTAAATGCAAATAATGTCAGTTATTAAATCAACAGTGATATATGAAAAAGATAATATGAAGAATAATAATTGAACAAGAAATTGAAACAAGTAAAATTGAACTTTGAGAAGAAATTTTTTTAAAATGTAGTACACCTAAAAAGAAAGACCAGAAATATCTGGTTAAGCTTGTACTAAACACATTTGAAAAGTCTAAAAATTATTACCAGAATTTCTTTAGAGACTTTCAAATACTTCAGTGGAAAATTATCAAATCAAAATGGAATGAATTAAAATATACATTGCAAATCAGGTATAGGCAAAGTATAAATAGCATTCATAAAGATAGTTTGCCCACAGAACATCTGTTAGTGGGTCTTGAGATTGTTACTAACTGTATAGAGGACCAACTCTACTAGCTTGCATAGAGAGAGAATTTTATTTCAGTGCTAAAAGTATTTTAAATTCACTATTTGAGGCCAGGAGCCATGACACATGTCTGTAATCCCTGAGGTTCAGGAGGCTGAGGCAGGAAGATCACCAGTTCAAAGCCAGTCTCAGCAAAAGTGAGACTCTAAGCAACCCAGTAAGACCTTGTCTCTAAATAAAATACAAAATAGTACTGGGTATGTGGCTCAGTGGTCAAGTTCCCTTGAGTTCAATCCCCGGTACCAAAAAATAAATAAAATCACTACTTGAAAATGGAAAGTTGAAACAAATATTGTACATCATACAAATTTATTTTAACCTTTGAAAAATGATATCTATACCATTTGTAGAACTAGGCTGCTTATATATTTTTTACAAAAATATAACATTCTATTATTAATTTTGATGCTCTGCCAAATGAAAGGTAACATTTTATTTTTTATTAACATAATATGTTCAGTTTAATAAAAAAGTTATGAATAAAGTACATGATTTAAATAAATTTAGAAATAAAACTTTATATGATCTTCTTAATAGAACATTAAATTATTTAATAAAAATAAATGGTCTTTCTGGTAACAAATTTAAAAATAGAAATATTCTTTTCTAAATTAGTTAATTAATTTAAATTAATTTAAATTAATTTAAATTCATTTCAAGTCATAGTACATATATAGAGCTCAATTTTCCATCTCTCTGGTTGCAAACAAGATAGACTCATACCATTTGTGTTTTCATACATGCACCTAGGATAGTAATGTCCATCTCATTCAACCATTTTTGATACTCCCATTCCCCCTTCCCTGCCCCCTTACCCTTTGCCTCATCCAAAGTTCCTCCATTTCACCCACACTCACCACCCCCACCCCTCTTATGGATCAGCATCCACTAATCAAAGAGAACATTCGGCCTTTGGTTTTTTGGGCTTGGCTTACTTCACTTAGCATGATGTTCTCCAATTCCATCCATTTACCTGCAAATGCCACAATTTTATTCTCTTTTATTGCTGAATAATATTCCATTGTGTATATGTACCACAGTTTCTTTATCCATTCATCTATTGAAGGGCATCTGGGTTGCTTTCACAGTTTTGCAATTGCGAATTGTGATGCTATAAACATTGAAGTGGCTGCTTTACTGTAGTATGCTGTTTTTAAGTCTTTAGGGTATAGGTGGAGGAGTGGGATAGCTGGATCAAATGGTGGTTCCATTCCAAGTTTTTTAAGGAATCTCCATACTCCTTTTCAGATAAGTTGCACCAGTTTGCATTCCCACCAGCAATGTTTGAGTGTGCCTTTTTCACCACATCCTCACCAGCATTTATTGTTGTTTGTATTTTGGATAGCTGCCATTCTGACTGGGGTGAGATGAAATCTTAGAGTAGTTTTGATTTACATTTCTCTAATTGCTTGAGATGTTGAACATTTTTTCACATGTTTGTTGATTGATTGTATATTTTCTTCAGAGAAGTGTCTATTCAGCTCCTTAGCCCATTTATTGATTGGGTTGTTTGTTTTTTTGGTGTTAAGTTTTTTGAGTTCTTTATATATCCTGGAAATCAGTCCTTATCTGATGTGCATGTGGCAAAAACTTGCTTCCAGAATGTAGGCTGTCTGTTCATCTCATTGTTTCTTTTGCTGAGAAGAAGCTTTTTAGTTTAAATCTATTTCATTTATTGATTCTTGCTTTTATTTCTTGTGCTTTTGTGGAAGGAAGTTGGGGCCTCATTTGATGTGATGAAGATTTGGACCTACTTTCTCCTCAATTATACCCAGGGTCTCTTGTCTAATTCCTAGGTCTTTGATTCACTTAGAGTTGAGTTTTGTGCATAGTGAGAGAGAGGGGTTAGCTTCATTTTGCTGCATATGGATTTCCAGTTTTCCCACCAACATTTGTTGAAGAGGCTATCTTTTCTCCAATGTATGTTTTTGGCACATTTGTCTAGTATGACATAGCTATATTTATGTAGGTTAGTCTCTGTGTCTTCTATTCTGTACCATTGGTCTACATGTCTACTTTGGTGCCAGTACCATGCCATTTTTGTTACTAGAGCTTTGTAGTATAGTTTAAGGTCTGGTATTGTGATGCCTTCTGCTCCACTCTTCTTGCTAAGAATTGCTTTGGCTATTCTGGGTCTCATATTTTTCCAAGTGAATTTCATGATTGCCTTTTCTATTTCTATAAGAAATGACTTTAGGATTTTAATTGGGATTGCATTGGATCTGTATAGTGCTTTGGGTAGTATGGCCATTTTAATAATATTGATTCTGCCTATCCAAGAGCATGGGAGATCTTTCCATCTTCTAAGATCTTCTTCAATTTCTTTCTTTAGTGTCTTGTAGTTTTTATTGTAGAGGTCTTTCACCACTCTTGTTAAATTGATTCCCAAATATTTATTTATTTTTTGAGGCTATTGTGAATGGAGTAGTTTTCCTAATTTCTCTTTCAGAGGACTCATTGCTGACAAATAGAAATGCATTTGATTTATGGGCATTGATTTTATATCCTGCAACTTTGCTGAATTCATGTATTAATTCTGGAAGTTTTCTGGTGGAATTTTTGGGATCTTGTAAGTATAAAATCATGTTGTTGGCAAATAATGATAGTTTGAGTTCTTCTTTTCCTATTCTTATCCCTTTAATTTCTTTCATCTGTTTAATTGTTCTGGCTAGAGTTTCAAGGACTATATTGAATAAAAGTGGTGAGAGAGGGCATCCCTGTCTTGTTCCAGTTTTTAGAGGGAATGCTTCCAATTTTTCTCCATTTAGGATGATGTTGTCTTAGGTTTAGCATAGATTGCTTTAACAATGTTGAGGTATGTTCCTACTATCCCTAGTTTTTCTAGTGTTTTAAACATGAAAGGGTGCTGTATTTTGTCAAATGCTTTCTCTGCATCAATTGATAGAATCATGTGATTCTTATCTTCAAGTCTATTGATGTGATAGATTATGTTAATTGATTTGTATATGTTGAGCCAAATTTGCATCCTTGGAATGAATCCCACTTGATCATGGTGCACTTTTTTTGATATGTTTTTGTATGTGACTTGCCAAAATTTTATTGGGATTTTTGCATCTATGTTCATCAGGGATATTAGTCTGAAATTTTCCTTTTTTGATGTGTCTCTGTCTGGTTTTGGAATCAGGGTGATACTAGCCTTATAGAATGAGTTTGGAAAAGTTCCCTCCTTTTTTATTTTCTTGGAATAATTTGAGGATTATTGAAGTCAGTTCTTTTTTCTAGGTCTTGTAGCACTCAGATGAGAATCCGTCTGGTCCAGGGCTTTTCTTGGTTAGAAGGCTCTTCATGGAGTCTTCTGTTTCCTTTCTTGTAATTGATTTGTTTATGTAATGAATGTCTTCCTGGTTCAGTTTGGGTAGTCTCTAGAAATTTGTTGGTGTCTTCAGAGTTTTCTATTTTACTGAAGTATAGATTTTCAATATAGTTTCTAATTATCTGTTGTATTTCAGCAAGGTCTGTCGTGACATTTCCTTTTTCATCATATGTTTTAGTAATTTGGATTTTCTCTCTTCTTATTTTTTTAGGGTGGCTAAGAGTTTGTCAATTTTGTTTATTTTTTTGAAGAACCAGCTTTTGGTTTTATCAATTTTTTGAATTGTCTCTTGTGTTTCAATTTCAATTTCAGCCCTGATTCTAATTACTTCCTGTATTCTACTTCTTTTGGTGTTTGTTCCTCTTTTTCTAGGGCTTTGAGATGTGGTGTCAAGTTATTGATTTGTTGGCTTTTACCTCTTTGAATATATGAGCTTAATGCAATGAACTTTCCTCTTAGCATTGCCTTCATAGTGTCCCAGATATTTTGATATGTTGTATCAGAGTTCTCATTTACATCTAAAAATTTTCTTATCTCCTCCTTGATATCTTCTGTTACCCATGCATCATTCAATAGCAAATTATTTAGTCAAGTGTTGGAGTAGCTTCTTTTTTTAAAAACTGTCATTTATTTCTAATTTTATTCTATTATGGTCAGATAGAATGCAGGGTATTATCTCTATTTTTTTGTATTTACTAAGACTTGCTTTTTGGCATAGCATATGATCTATTTTGGAGAAGGATCCATGTGTACTGAGAAAAAAGTTTATTTGCTTGTTGAAGGATGGAATATTCTATATATGTCTGTCAAGTCTAGACCATTGATTGTTCTATTGAGATTTGTAGATTATTTGTTTGATTTTTGTTTAGAAGATCTATCCCGAGGTGAGAGGGGTGTGTTAAAGTCACCCAGTACTATTGTGTTGTGGTCTGTTTGATTCTTGAATTTGAGAGGGGTTTGTTTGACATACATAGTTGCTCCATTGTTTGGGGCATAGATATTTAAGATTGTTATGTCTCGTTGATGTATGATTTCCTTAAGAAATATGAAATGACCTTATTTATCCCTTTTCACTAACTTTGGTTTGAAGTCCACTTTATGTGATATAAGGATAGAAACCCCTACTTGTTTACACAGTCCATGTGAATGATAATTTTTTTTCCATTCTTTCAACTTCAATCTCTGAGCAACTCTTTCTATGAGATGTGTCTCTTGAAGGTAGCATATTGTTGGATCTTTTTTTTAAAACCAATCTGTCAATCTATTTCTTTTAATTGCTGAGTTTAGGCCATCGACATTCAGTGTTGTTATTGAGACATGGTTTGTATTCCCAGGCATTTTGGTTTTTTCCTTAGTTTTTAACTTGACTGGCTTTCTCCTTTGATTGGCCTTTCCTCTAGTGCAGTTCCTCCCTTTGCAGATTTTCATTGTTGTTTTTCATTTTCTCCTCATGGAATATTTTGCCAAGAATATTCTGTAGTGCAGGCTTTCTTGCTGTGAATTCTTTCAATGTTTGTTTTTCATAGAAGTTTTTTATTTCATCATCAAATCTAAAACTTAATTTTGCTGGATATAAGATTCTTGGTTGCATCCATTGTCATTCAGAGCTTGGTATATGTTGTTCCAAGCTCTTCTAGCTTTAAGGGTCTGGGTTGAGAAGTCTGCAGAGATCCTAACTGGTTTCCACCTATATGTAATCTCATTCCTTTCTCTTGTGCCTTTTAAGATTCTCTCCTTATTCTGAATGCTAGACATTTTCATTATGATGTGCCTTGATGTAGATCTGTTGTGATTTTGTACATTTGGTCTCCTGTAAGCCTCTTGTATTTGATTGTCCGATTCATTCTTCATGTTTGGAAAATTTTCTGATATTATTTCATTGAATAGAATGTGCATTCATTTGGTTTGAAATTCTATGCCTTCCTCTATCCCAATAATTCTTAAATTTGGTCTTTTGATGTTGCCCCTTAATTCTTGGATGTTCTGAAGTTCATGGTTTCTTACCATCTTTTCTGTGTGGTGTACTCTATTTTCAAGGTTAAATATTTTGTCTTCATTGTCTGGGGTTCTGTCTTCCAAGTGATCTAATCTGTTGACAATACTTTCTGTTGAGTTTTTAATTTGGTTTATTGTTTCTTTCATTTTGAGGATTTCTGTTTGGTTCTTTTTCAGAATCTCTACCTCCTCATCGAAGTTATCTTTTACTTCCTGTACATGCCTATGAATCTCTTTATCAAAATAATCTTCTGCTGACTGAGCTTGCTCTCTTATGTCATTCTTTAAGTCACAGAATATTTTAATTATGTACATCCTGAACTCCTTCTCTGATATTTCTTCTGCTATGCTGACCATGGATTCTAATAATGTAGTATCTTGGTTTGTTTGAGGCACTTTCTTCCTTAGTTTTTTCATGTTGTTTGTGTATCTTTCCTTCTAGCTCTGCAGATCCAAGGTGTTATAGTTTTTATCCTATAGGCTTATAGTTTCCCTACAGAGTTCCAATACCTCTCCTTTAAGGGGGAGACCAATATTGACAGATCTCAATACAAACAATATATAGTTTCAAATTAAGTAGCTCCTACTAGCTCTTAAATACATTGACAGCTTAGTCACAATATACAGAAATTATGAGTTCTATTAGCATCTATTGTATAAATAATAGGTTTGCACAAGGGTCTACAGTTTCTGTTGGTGGGCTAGAGAGAATCAAGACTGGGGTGTAAGATAGGATGTTAGGACAGTAGGAAGTGAGAATATAGTTATTAGATCCTAGAAAGCATGAAAGAGGAATCCAAAAGAAGTTGGATATTCATAGAAAGGAGAGAAATAGATTTTGGGAAGACCAGTAAGAAGGAAAAAAATAGAGTACAACTAAGGAGGAGTCATAAAAATTAAGAAAAATAAAACATGTACAGGTGGAAGTTATGATACTATATAATACAACTGTAGTATACTAATCAGATGTCCCAGTCTACTGTATCCTAATGCATAAAAAATACTTGGTTTCACAAATGTTGGGGATATGAGGGCGGAAAAAGAGCGAGAGAGAGAAAAGAAGAAAAGGGAGAGAAAGAAAGAAAGAAAGAAAGAAAGAAAGAAAGAAAGAAAGAAAGAAAGAAAGAAAGAAAGAAAGAAAAGAAAGAAAAGAAGAAGAAAGAAGAGAAAAAATAAACCAAAACAAAACCACAAAAAAAGGACTATTAGGAAAAGAAATTTAAAAAATAAAAAGTCTCAGTGTAAATAAAGAGGATTGTTTCCTTTCATCCCCAGTAGGTGGAGTTGTCTGTTGCTTACTGGTATCAGCCCACTCACATGAAGAATGTTGCAGCTGGATTCTCACAAAGAAGACCTCTGCTTCAGAGATGGGGTGAAGGGCCCGGCAGGGCTATGGTGTTGGGTAACTGATGTATTCAAAGATGAAGCTTTCTGGTGTCCTATGTTGAAGTAAAAGTTTGTCCCCAGATCCTGTCCTGTGTCCCCCAGTGTAGGAAGTTCCACCCTGGTAGATGGAGATCCACACTAGAACAGTAGCCAGGGGTCCTCCACCTGAGCCGGGGATCCGCTGGGCAACTGCTAGGGGTCCTGTGTGGGTGGGTGACCAGAGGCCCCGGGGGTGTGTCCTGCACTGGAGTCTGTGGCGGGGGTCAGTGCTGCCGCTTGCAGGTGCAGTCCTTTATAATCGCTGTGGCCTGGTGACCCTGAGGGCAC